>VYXH01012406.1:72917-90112 GCA_013397275.1 Burhinus bistriatus | reverse complement strand
CCCCCCCCCAGCTGGAGGACTTTTACCTTCACTCATGTATAAATATATTGGTTTTTAAAAGTACTCCAAAACGACCTACCAAAAACCACACCCCTATATTCCACTATTTAATTCAGAATCAACTTTTTGCAGTTTACCAACATCCTGAGGACTGCAAAAGCTGTACTTTCAGCTGCTTAAATCTGAAAGTGAAAAAATGTGAACTATGTATATTTTGAAAGACATCATATTATGAAAACAATTTTTCTTGCACAAAATATGAGCCAGAAAGCCTATGACTTCATTACCTACACAGAGCAGTAACGTTTTTGGATGCTTCTTTGGTTGCTATTTTCTAACCTTCAAGATTTTAGTTCTGTAACTTTAGACATTGGAAAAAAGGAAAGCCCAGATTCCCAAGTAACAACACCTGTTATTGAAATGCTAATTTTCATTTAAATATAAAAGAAATAATAACATTTGCATTTGAACTGCAGCGATTAAGCTCTGAAGGGCCAAAAATTAAGTTACTTATCTTTTAGGGGGATTTTATAAATCCCTGTCTCAGTAGAAAGTCCTGAATAGAAACAAAACAGACTAACCCTAGTCTGCTTATTATAATTTTACATTTTCAAAAGAGGAGACCATAGTATTTATGATTATAAAACTATTCCCATAGCAGACATTGCTAGGTGCTCAGTACAATACAAATGGAAAAGTATGAATTGTTCCATCAGTGCTATAAAAAACCCGGGGGGGGTGGGGGGGTGGAAAGACAGACATCCACCTAAGGAGCTTGCAAGTAGTGCAGAGAAACCAGACTAGATGTACGGTTCAAAATAGCATTAGGTTTCAAAATGGATCTGAGACAAAAGAAGAAGTGCAATTCTGAAGAACATAGTATGCAGTAATACATTCTGTGTCTCAGATACCAAGATCAATCAGTTGTGTTCAAATTTAATCCTTTGTAGTTTATTGCTTTAGCTAAAAATATGCTGACAGAGCAAACAAAGATTTTCCTGCAGTATGGATTAAATACTTTGTGCTACTCACAGGAAGCATTCTGTCTTTTCTATACCCCAGACAGGGGAAAAATTGGAAAAAGTCAATTTTCACTCATACTGTAAAAAAAAAAAAAAGTGTCTATTTGGCTTTGTAGCTAAACTGAACAAAAAATTGATTCTATTCATGCAGTCATAACAAAAGCCCCAGTTAAAGACTTGTTTTACCTATGACTAAAGAACCAAATCGGTTGTTGCCACAGCCAGTTCTATTAAATGCACAAGTACAAACTTGTATTTGCCCTTTCCACCAAGACACAGACAGAAAACAAATTTTAGCTGTAAAAAACTGAGTTATCTTTAAAAGAGAAGATCTTCAAAAGCACACCTGTCATGAGCTAAACAGGTTTGGCACTGAAAGTTTTAGCTTCAGAAGAAAATTTTCACTTATATACGCAGGCATGCTTTTACAGCTAAAATTCAATAACAAAATCTCTTTTAAAACCAATGACATCCATTTCTGACGCAACCTTCCACAAAACTGAACACAATAGATTTTCCATGCTGGCAGCCCCTTGCCCTGATACGAACTGCCCACAGAGGAGCTATATGCAAGCTATTTGCCCACATGGCATAGTTGATGCCATCTCTAACTGAACATCACCATGCAGGAAAAGTTTCTTCTTGATTTCAGTAATTCCAATCAGTAGGTCCACGAGAATGATTTCTGATACTCCTTTGCCTATACAGCATAGGCACTCTGGACAATAACATAGAAAGCACAGGACTCTTCCAGAGCATCAGTACTGCAAATTTTTTGGGTTTCAGTCTAACATAGGTGACATACGCCTCTTTAGCAATGCCTAGTGAACACACAAAATGAAATGCATTTCACATATTTACACTTTTTCATTCAGTCCACAAAGATAGCAAGAGGTGGCTTGGTGGCAACTTTCTGAATGGAACAGACCTTTCACTTTCTCTTACCAGAAAGATTGCTGGATGAGCAAATCCAGGTAGCATTTGCCGATGGAGCAAGTGACACCATGACTGCCCAACAGTGTACTGCACTGGAGGCGCAGCTCTGCACAAGGTACAATTTGATATTCTTCTCTGGTGGCTCCACAAAAGACATGGTGGCTGTTTCCCCAAGTCTTCTCCTGACCTTTGAGATGAGTGATGACTAGTCTTTTTGGGTCCTGACCCTCACATTGCTTAGGGGTATAGAACTTGGTCTTAACCATTAGGAATAACTGCTCTAGCTCTAATCTGTTACAGGCGGGACCTCCAACGGCAGAACCATTTTAGGTTTACTAATAATTCATGTCATCTTAAAAGCAAAGGGAAAAAACCCTCATCACTTCCCACTTCTTCTTTTGAAGGATCATTTTTTTCTGCTGTTCATAAAAATAACTTCTCCTCTTATATATTTTTCCTCTCTCAAATCTTTAATCCCAACAGTAAATTTACTTTAATTTTCCTGAAAGACTTATTTTAGATTTCATACACAGAAATCAAACTTAATACTTCAAGTTTAATAAATGAAAAAATACAAAATTTTGAAGCTTTAAATTAAAAACTCCACTCACTTTTATTCATTATTTATCAGAGTTGGAAAGTGCTAAAAGAAGAGTTTTAGCTATTACAATGAAGCCACCTCTTTATTTGCCCAAATTCCAGTTGCTCATACCTGTACCACAATAATTTGACCAACTCTCTGGTCATCAGAGGGACCATATAGACAAGTACAAGTCTATATTCAAAAGAGAATCAAAGGAAGTTATCAGCTGTTCTTCATATACTAAACACACTTTCTTTTTTAGAAGGTTGTTTTCAAACAAGGTACACAAAGCAGGCTGTAATCAGCAACTCCAAAAAATAAATCAGGAACATTCAAAGAGGTTTAGATCTAAAACCAGAAAGCCTGTTCCAAAGGTATTCTTCAGTTGAAGAAAGAAAACACAACCCAGACAACGAGCAAATTCCTTGGTGTCAAAAGACTACTTTAAACGGGATCTAACTATCATAATCTGAAAGAAACGTCACAATGTAGCACCTTACCTGAACATTTTGTGAGGGAAAAAGAAAAATGAAAAAAAAAACAAACCACAAACCACCAAAACCAGGAAAAGAGACTATTCAATATCCATTTTCTGTTTTAAAAAAATTAGAAATCTGTATGAACTGATTGCATGGCAAATATCGGAAAGCTAGGAAATAATACATTTTGGTAATGCACAATACTATTTAAGAAATATGAACTATTTTTTAATTCCCAATTGTTCTTTTATTGGGATTAGCAACATGATATGAATATTATTAATTAATCAATAATACAGTAGCAACTATAAATCATAAGCAAACCAGACTACCATTCTAACCCATGTTCGAATCCAGGGAGAACTGTCAATCTCTAGTAAAGGAGTTTTATCTTTTCAGAATTTTTTTGAATATTAATAAGAAGGAACTTCTCACTTAATCATAGAATCACCTAGGTTGGAAGAGACCTTTAATAATGAATGCTCTATAACTTAAAGCTAGAATAATACTAAAATATAGTGTTTAAACATTCTTAACATTCAAAGTTTTTTAATTTAGTATTATCTTTTGGGAAGTGTTACATGATCAGCTTTGTGTGTAGCATCCACAAACAGTGAACACAGTAAATACAATTAAAAGTGATTCAGGGGGGGGAAAAAAACCAACCAAACAAAAACAAACCCAAACCAAAGAAAACCAACAGCTTCAGTTCCTGCATTTTCATAAAACAGCCTGTTATCTCTCTTGTCCTCCTTCCCCCTCCCAAAACAGACATGTCAGACTAGAATATCTCTTGCTCTAGGCGATAAACTGATGGATGGTATAACCAGATGTCCTTTGCTTATCATTAGACAAGACACACATTTCTCTGACCTCCACACTGAAATATGCTCCAAATTTTGCTTGCTTTGTTTAAAAGTAAAATTCAAAGATAACTGATACATGAAGCCACCATCTACCTTTGTATATGTTCTGTCCACATAAAAACAGCCAGCATCTCTTTTGTGAATACAGATAAACAAGAGAGAGATTTTCCATTTTCAGACAATAGCTTGGAAGGCACAACCTTCTGCTTACAAGCAGAACATGCTAGTGACAGTAAACCACAGCCAGAAGGCAATAATCCGTTTACAAAGGGCAACATAAAGACCATATTGTCCCCATTCATATTCTGGTGCAGTCACCTATTGCTGGAACATCTCTCCACGTAGAGGTTTTTCAGCAAGGAGGAGCAGGAGCAATTAATAGGAACACTCTCCCATTCATCTTTCTCTCCTCTCCCTTCCCTTTACCTGTATGTGTATACACGCACACACACATGCATAGGTCACAGTCCCATGGTACTCAATCTTTATTAAGGAATGCTAGGTAATTTGTCTCAAGGTCTGCTCAGTAGAGAGCAATACAACAGCTCCCTTCCCGAAGGGCAGGCAGTTGCTAAGCCGAGAGACGCAGCAGCAGGCTGTGTTTGCTCCTTGGAGGTAGGACAAAGAAATACAGGATTCCTAGAGGAACTGCAGAAGATAATACACCTGAGACCTTGGTGAAGCGCTGAGCAGTTTCTTTTATGGTCCTGATCCAGACCATCCTGTCATGCAGCAACACCTCAAGTGATCACTGTTATGATACACAATAAAAAGCAAAAGGGTGCGTTACAGATCCCTGCTGCTAGACGTGATGGTGGAATACAAACTGTTGTTAAACCCTCCCAAGACTCAGCCGTACTGTGGGAAAACAGGCAGCGTGGCCAAGGACATTCAGGCCCTTCTGGCAGTCTCTGCCCTAGGCAGTTGCCTCATTTGCTAAAGCCTAGAGACTGACTTGTCTCATCAGGATACTGTGGTGAATAATAATACATGTCCCCATGCTTACTACAGGAAGAAAATACTGCTGGAATTATTTTCATTGCACAACAAAACTATTAAGAAGTTTTGCAATATGAGGTCACTCTATTCATTTTCACTCCGATTAATAACCATAGTTTTAACACAAATGTTAAGCACCTGAGGAGGTTTTATAATACATTTTTTTTTAAATGAAATTGAACAAAACAAAAATAAGTAACCTGTCTTTTACACAGGAAAAAATTATTTGACATTTTCAGTAAGAAGGGGGCTACATGGGATTCATCATCAAGGTTATATATTAGCATGGCATCGCACCCAGACAAGTCAGGTACTCGTCTGCCACAATGTTCAGTATAGAGTCTTCAGGATTACCTATTGTTCTTTTCTGCCCTCCTCTTCCCTCTTGTATGCAACTAACGTGAATTTTCCTATCAATGTGAAGTCTGGTTGTGCACAAACTAAAATACAGCACACGCTGCAAAAAGGGAGGAATGCACACATTTGTGAAAGAGGAAGCAGTAGTAGCAGTTCTAAATCTGGGTGATTCAGTCTTTCCAACACAAAACGATTATGGAGGTCAAGTGGATCCTTTCCTTTTAAAATAGAAATTATCCATCCTTTGAGGCAAAAGAAAAGAACTATGCCTTTGCATAAAGTAAGACATCTACAATAAGTGCTTTGGTTCACAATAGAAAAGTCAGCTAGCATATTGTGTAACAGCTACAATATTTTTCCAAACTTTCATCGTTTCAGGTTTTTTTAACTACCATTCTTCAGAACAAGCCATATTTTTTTAAATGTATAATAATTGAACACATAATAGAGCAGTCAGTGGTGACAGTCCACTGAAAAGAGGATTCCATTAAAGAGCAACTTGCTTTTCAAAACATCCACAGATAGAGGAATATCTCGCTGCTTTATATCAGCAGCCTTGAATACACTTTTTCAGTGACCTCTGACACATACTAGGGTACTTACTTTGCTCTGTTTCCATTCTTAATCTGCTCTGTCAACAGGTATTATATTATAGTGTTTTTTATAATCCTGTCTAGTGACAATATTTTCACAAATTAGGTATGAAATCCAGACAACTAAATCTATTAGATTAGGAACACGATAGATAAAAATGTCCGGTTCCCTAACTGACACCAGCAGAGTTTCTCTAAAAGCTTTACCAAACAACAGTAATACAAAACCTACAGTTAAGCAAACATAGCGCCATTTATGACTCCTATGTGCATGAACTGGCAGTATTACTTGCGGAATAAACTGCCTACCACTAAGTTGAGGCCCACTTTTCTAAATGTGTCTTTCTCTCTTTCCTATTCCACATCTTTATTTTTGTTAAGAAACAATATTCTTTCCTCAGAGAGCAAAACCCCTTTTTTTCAGAACATCATCCAGACACAGTCAACTTAGAACAAGGTATGTAAAGAGCAAAATCCAACTCAACTGGGCAATTTTCTTCACCATAGCTTCCTGATCTAGGTGCTTGCCACTTGAAAGAGATGAGACAGGTTTCAGAATTTCACATCACAGAAGTGAGCTTCGTTTGTCATAACGGGAATTTCTGAGGAAGAGTCTTGCACTTGTCTACAGGGACACATTTTGACCTCAGTTATGCAAGTATCCTTGCATAAGACTCCTTATTCTTCGCTCAAGGAACTTGCTGCTTTTTCCTCAGATAGGCAGGTAAGCATAAAAAAAAAAAGGAGCCACACACCCCAAAGTGAGCAGCTATATCATCCATTTAGAATAGGAGGGCCAATGCCAAACAGCGATAGCAGTAAAAATTGTCATTTGTTGATCTATGCATTGCTAGATCTTCAACCTGTAGCCAGCATAGTTCTATATAGGATGTGTAACAGGCGGAAGACTAATCAGAAGATCTGATTTATTGTCTTTATTTACAGGCTAAGGTTCTTCCAAAAGCATGGCCATCTACAGTCCAATAAGTTCATCTAAACTGGATGCCACTATTCATGTCACCTACAATGTCAAGAGACATGTAACATCATTTATTAAAAAATAAAAAAAAAAAAAAAGGAAAAAGGAAAAAGCCATTGAATGTTTACCAACTTGCAAAAAGTTTAGATCATCACTTTCGGTTTCTGCTGCAGCTCTTTCAATTAGTAAAGTGTTTGTTTTTATAAATGTAAGTCATTTAAGTCCCTTAAACCATTGGTGTTTGTGGTTTTTCACAGGTCCCCCTTCTCTAAACCACAGAGAATCAATTCAAAAGGTCAGCGCTGTTTAATAATAAATTATATATAGGGACATTCGTTAGACCACAAGTTACTCTTTTCTGTCTTTTGAAATAACATCTTTCTTGTTTATTTTGGGTACTATGAGTATTTTTAAAAAAATAAATAATGGAAGTGTGTAACGAGGAGCTTCCTGCCAAAACTCCAATTTCAAATACCTTAAATGGCTTCAAGCTTGGCTCTGTCAGTCTACAGTTTCCTAAAACAGGTTTTAGGCTACAGCTAAATGGAGCTATCAGAAACAAGTGGTTACTCATCTTTAGAGAGTACAGTGCTGACAAAACATTAAAGTTACCCTTTGCCTCAAAGGGTTCAGGATTTTTCTACAGTGTTCACAAAACCTTGAAATGTAGATTTAAGTTTGATGTTTTTCAAGTCAATTAAGATAACAAAAATTAGTATTCCTCCATTTTTTCCTTAATTTGTCACCCACTTCCTCCTCTCCTTAGTTAAGCTTCTGTTTTATAATTCCTTGCTTTGTTTGTATTGCATTTTGCAATGTTTAAATACATTGATAAATATTATAAGAATTTATAGGTGGGAGAAAACAGGTATGAACATAAAATGGGTCATTTCTTACTTTTTCATGTTTTAAAGTATTCAAAGTAAAATCCCAAAAGAGCCAAAATCAAGACAGCTCTATAGAATCAAACAAAACATAAACTTAGTGAGAGAAATATTTTGAACATGTGGCCTAAAGTTTGTACAATGGGGGCCAAGATGAGAACTTTAAATCTAGCAAAAGCTTTGAGGCAGATTTGACGTTTTCCTCATGCTCATGCATGTCTCAGTTTCTGTATGTGCAAAATGGAGATAGCACTTACTGAATTACTACTTACTGCATAAGAAGAGATTTATATAGGAAAAGCGTAAAGCCTTATGTGAGAGGTAAATATTGTTAATTGTTCACTGCAGTGCAGCAATATTCTGACTCTCCTAATTCCTGACATAATTATCTGTTTTCTCCATAGTTTGCAAAGTGTATCCTCAAAGACAGGAATAAAGAATGAGAATGCTGATTTGCTTCACTGTGACATTTTAATATCCTTTGAGCCACTGAAAGATGCTTGTGATTTATCAAAACAACATTTTCATGTTTCTGCAAATTCAACATTTCATATATCCAACGACTTATCTGCACTGGTGTCCAAGGGGGAGGGGGAAGGGGGCTGACTACTTTTTATCTTTTTTAAGTGTTCTGAGATAACTTTACAGCTACCCTTTTAATTACAGCAGATCAAATGAAAAAGTCTGCTTATTTTTAGTAAAACTGAGTCATACCCACTGCTGTTATGTGGGGGCCCAAAACTGGACGCATCTGAGACAGCTCACTCAACTTGAAAGCAGCACCAGAGTTTGTGGTCCCATAGTTGTTCTGGATCTTGACAAGGACCCAAGAACAGGCATGGGAGCTCAAGTTTTAGCCAATGCAGGCCACTTGAGGACCACATTAGTTGTTGCTTAATTGAGCTACAGCCGGTTCATTGCAGGGCTCTTCAGCCAATTGGGCCTTCTATCATTAGCACTAGCAAACCTCTTCATTGAAATTTAGTCCACTGCTTTGCTCTCAATATTAGAGAGGCATTTCGCAAAGTTTAGGCGGATGTTCAACTGAACCCGTCAGCAAGAAATCAATAAAAAGGATTCCTTCAAAACAACTTGGTATTTATAGATGCAACTCCATTTAACATCAGGGTAAGAAAAAGTTATACAGCAGGATAGCAGGAAGCAAGTAGCCAGCTGCAAAAGATGCCAAACCACGTTCATCTCTACCCACCTTTTCCAGCCTTGCCTGTGGTTGTTAAAGGAGCTCTGGAGGGTCACAGGTAAACACTCCTCCAAGGACGTGGCACCCTTCCCAAGGCTACAGAATAAATGCCGTGCTACCATCCATAAATTACCCCCATATTCAAGTTTAACACTCCTCACATAGCCACCATCCTAGATAGCAAATCAGAATGCAGACCCTATATTTTATCGTGTGCTAGACCCATAAAGAAAACAGGACATAAACTTTTTGAGGGTGAGCTCTTTGCAGTCACTTCAGCTCCTTGCCTGCAAGAGCCAGAATTTGCCTGAGTTAACAAACAAATCAGAAAACAGTTCTGTAGAGGACCCGAGTCCTATCTACTCCTTGTGATCACACAGGACTATGTGGTTTCTGCTCAAGAGTCCCGGGCCCGACATTTCCAAAGGGCCAAACATCCAGCTGCCAGGAGGCAGCTGAAGACACCTTTAGGAGAACAAGTGGAGACACTCCTGTGTCCTTTTCTAAAGGGTTTGGGAGCACATATGCTTGAAAGAAGCACATGGTGGAGTGATAGTTGGAACCTGCTTTTATCCCACTGCTGGTTCTTGGTTTACAGTGATCAACAGGTAGAGGTTCACATGAGTATCTGCTACATTTCTTATACTTAACCATGTTAAAAACACCTTTTCCCCTAAATGCTAATGATGATTTCCAGTGTCTGGCTAACTAGAGCTCTATGAATAACAGTAATAGTGTTACCAACACTCTCCAAGTGATAGGGGTAATAATGACTAGGGGAAGATCAAACCAACATATTTTATCAGTTTGAGTCCTATTGATGAAATATGTTGATGCAACAGAGTAGCAAGTAACAAAGCTTTGAATCAGCTTTTTTAAGTGCTTTAACACAGCTCATGACTCATTTACTTGAGTCTATGCTGTTTAAGCAATGCCATATTTTGAGGGCATGTACTAGTTTCAGCATTTTTTTAACTGAATTTTATTATTTTAGGATTTTTTGAATACCCACATGCTGGTCACTTGGGGTGAAATGTTGCCAAAAAAATGGGACAGAACCTCATGTTTAGCTCCTCCATTTCCTTTCCATGCTGATTGGGGATGGCATCCTAATCCCTTTGCCTAGGAATTCTAACATAGGTGTGGATGTCAAAGATCTCCCAGATAACTAAACCCAGAAAGCACAAACTGACAACATCAAGCAACAGCATAGGACCACCAAAGTTCGGTAAAGGAAATAATTCACAGAAAGCTCTCCTCAGCCCCTACACAGCATTGTTCCCCACTGCCTCTCCCTCAGTCGCCACACACACCCACAGGGGAAGATAATTTGGATAACATCGTGATTTTGTCCCAACTTCCCCTCCATCATTCAGTTACTGAATGCAACAGAATATGCATGCAGTTTCTTCTTCCCACCCCTTCCTCGTCACTACTTCCCTCTTCTCATTTGCAGATATTATACAATTTCTTAGAATTTCCTTAGTTAGGGGGTCTAAGGTGGTGTTACAACAAATAACTTTGTTTAAATTCAGACTTTTACACTAACAAAAAAGGTGAATGACATTGTGGGAGAGGAGAGAGCAAGGAAGTGGGGATTTATTTTTTTTTTTTAAAGTGTGAAAATGTGAAATGCTAAGCATGAATGGTTTCAATGCAAATTTCTTAACTGAAAACCAACTCTATTTGCATCCTCTGCTCCTCTGAGCCCCCAACAATCATGGTTTGATCTCTCTGCTGATGTTTTGGAAGCGGAGAGAGATATTTTCTCTTCTTTTGGGAATAGATATACACATTTGGACTGTGTCAGAGGCAGCTGGTTATGTTGAGACCCGGCCTAATCACTTTCTCCTCATGGTCTTCCCAATGCTTCTAGGGCGACATTACAGAAAACTGATAAGATACCTATTGCAGTGTGAGAAGCACAAAGTTGCTTTATTTTTGCTGGCAGTATTGTGGCTTCTATCTCTTTACACATTTTCCTACTGTTTCATTCTGAACTTGATTGCTCTATTCCTCACTCTAAAAAGCTGCTTCCCAAATCAGAATAAATCTAAACAACTTTTTTTCTTCCCCTGCTCTTCTAGTTTCCTGCACCGTTGTATTCATGTGGTATACACTTATACAGCCAGACTTTCCTAAACTGCTTTGTAGTTCCCATCCCTATTAACTTTAAAGCCCGTAAATCTTCAATGGCCTAATAGATTGTTCATCATTCAAATTAGAATCATTTGGAGCCAAGTTTCAACACAGAACTTATTTTTTATGGGCGTCTATGAACTCCAGAAGGCAAGAATTCTGAACAGAAGCATTAAAATGTGCTCCATAATAACCATCAAGTAGGCAAAGAGATACTAGGTGGAGTATTAGAGAGGGAAGGCCTTAAATTATCCTCTAGATAAGAATCTTGAGGTGACACAGTCCAACAAGTACTTTCAAATCCAGTAACCAAGCCACCCAGATGCCGAATCATGTATTTCAATGCTCCTCATTAATACGCTGGATTGAATCCAGTACTGACTTGCCCCTGCAACATGTCTGAGGTTAAAAATGCCTATGTACTTAGCTTAATAGGTTCCCATTAGGGAAATGCAAAAATAGCATTGATTTTATTTAAAAAAGGCATCTCAGATAAATGGTGCTGTTAAATGACTACACACAAAATTTTTCTGAACTCTGGTAAATTTGTTTCACATAAAGTATCCTATGTGGATGTTATGGATGAGTTTTTCAGCATCCATATGTCACTTTAATTAATCCAAAATATTCACTACTCATTTTCCCAAAAGAAGAATTCATGGAGGCAAATGAAAAAATAAGCAGCACTTTGGAAAAAACAAACAAACAAACCAACCACAACGCACTGCTAAGATTGGTAATAGAACCAAATAACCAACCAACCAAAAAAAAAAAAAAAAAAATCACACAACTTTTTTATCCTAAGATACGTTTTTTTCCTATAAAAATACATGGGTAGTTTTCAGACAGTTTTCACTTTGAAATGAAAACAGAAAAATATATAATTTTTGAAAATATTGAAAAGTTCTGTTTTTTTCTGCATCCCTTGTGGACTTTTATTTCTTTGTTTCGGCTGAAAGATGACTTTTTCAATAAGAAGACATCCTTTTTAGCCAACGCAAGTACATATTGTTCCTAACAAAGTAACTGACAGAAAAAAGTGCCCAAGTAACTCAGATACACCTTAAATTCCACAAGTGTTCTGCAAAAGACATCAATCATGAGAGAGAAAAAAAGTCTTCTTTGAGACAGGAAGGAGGAAGATACTTCTAATTCTAAATGCAATTAATTTTCATTGATTAAAACCACATCAAGTTCTTTTCTTTTTTTAATTTAGGGCATTTACGTTTATGATCCTATTTTCCTGTAATTTCCTTATAACGATTTATTATTATGTATGAGATGTAGTAAGAAAATAAATCTAAATGGGAGTGACACAGGAAAGGCAAACATTTCGTCTTCTTTTAGCTGACTACATTTTATAAGCAATGCTTTCCAAACCCACCTCTCCATTAAGCTTCACCTTCTACATCCTCACGCTGGGAGCTCCAGTCCAAGGCAATAAGAGCTCCAAAACCAGAAATCTGGAACACTGAGTACATGCAGTATTGCATTTACTAATGAGAACATAAAACATTTCCACGGAATTATCAAGGGTTCCTAAACCTCCTTCACACTTAATCTATGCATGGATCCAAGTAAAGGACTACGCTTTAGGAGATCCTGCCTGAGGTTTGCAGCAAGCTCCAGGAGAAAGAGAGGAAATTTTGAAGCTTCTTTGTTTTTCAGTTTCCCTCTACGCCAAATGAGGGTACTAATTCTAATTAACTCAAGGGGGCTTTGGATTTGTCATAAGGGAAAAAAAGATGTCAAAATAAGCAGGAATAAAGGTTTCCCTGATTTTCTACAGGGCTTGAGATACCTAATTTCTTTAGCACTAAAAAAAAAAAACCAGCTCCAGAAAATGCTATGAATAACCACTGCTAAGCTCATGTAAGAAAGGAGAAGATGTATGAAAGAGAAGGAAAGCAAAATCCAGTGAATATTTTTTTTTTCTTAAATCCCTTTTGAAAACGCACACAGCATCTCACAAAATCTTCTTGGGCCACTGACATTTAGAAGGGTTCTCTTTTCTCACTCATTCTATAAAAGTGCCAAATAGATGCTGTAACATAGCACACATTACCCTATCACTTCTTATTTATGGGTGCATTTTTGCTTCCTAGCCCTGAAATTGCTTTTCAGCAAGTCACAAACATCCACTTTCAAAGGAAGATCAATTTTGTTTCTCTTGTTCTGACTGAATGTTTTCAGCAAAAAAGATTTCAAGATATTGGGTACGTTTATGAATTCAAAAAACATTTAAACAAAACAAAAAGGATTATACAGATGATTAATCCCCTTACTTCTCTGGATTCTTCCACAAGATTTCCACATATAAATACAATACAATGTTAGCATTTGGGGCTTTTCCTGGGTTTTTTTCCCCACTATTCTTTTCTTCCTAACCTTTCCCCTCACATCAGCAGCTGCTTCTATATTCCATTTTAATTCAGAATGAATTGTAAAAGATTTCAGATAAATACATTATAATATCATAATTTTTTAAATTATATTCTGCATACATGTAAAAATTGTTATGCTTGTTGGCCCTCTTGCACTCTCAAGAAATTTCATATCAAAAATTTATTTTACAGAAATATTTTGCTTTCAGAACACACTGACTACAGTAAGTATTTCTTTGCATAGAATATATCTATATCATTTTATCCTTTTTTTTTTTCTCTAAAAAAATCTGCATACTATGTTGTATATTTAAGGGTTCCGTTTTACTTCCAGTATAGTCATATATTTCCATATAGTGATTTTTAGCATTTCAGTTGGTGCCTTTTTTTTTAATCTTAGAAATACTTTTTAGTTTTTAAAGAAATGCCTTTCTTGTCAGTGTTGTGTGAAAAACAGTTATAAATCGTAAGAGAAAATGGAGTACACGGAAGGATTCTCAGTCCTCAGTGCAGGCAAAACTCTCTTAGAGGCATAAAACATATGTAAGTCTAAAAAACAGAGAGAAATAATTTTTTCCATCATTATTACTCAGGTATTGCGTGGAGGATCACTTGCAAAAAAAAATATTGGAAAAAAAAAAAAGATGTTAGTATGGGGTGGGTTATGTCTCTTTAAAGACTGAAACATGGGTTTACTAAACCCTGGTATTTAACTAGATACAGTTGGGCAGAACGTTTTACAATTGGAGGGCAGTAAAAAGCATTCTTTGCCCCTAGAAAGTTGCAGTCTATTTGTCTCTTTGTTTGTAATTAAAAAAAAAAAATCAGCTCCACAGCTGAATACAAACTTATTTTCTGAATGTGTCAGGAATTTGGTTCTCTGTTTTAATGGAGAAGGTGGGGAAAATATTTAGGGGAAAAAAAAAATTCCCCAGGCACGCAACTGAAAACCAAGAGTGCTGTAACATCAGCTCTGTTTTCCCTGCTGGAATACATAGTCCCTGAATAAAGCTTGCCCCGACCTTCCACAAGCAGGGTAATTGTTCTTGGGCATTTTATGAATATCACTATCTATTTGAAAAGAAAGCCATGGATAAAAGAGGAAAATGAATTTCAATTTGCAGTGAAAGTGAGCATCCAGTACTGGGCTGTTCACCAACTGGAAGAGAGCCAGACTTGATCCCTGGGCAGAGAGCCAAGGAGATATCCTTGCTGTGGTACATGACCAAGTTCTGCAGCAGGAGAGTTAAACTGGACACAGAGGAGAGACCTCTGCATCATCTTCAGAGCAGATGAAGATTTAAAGACACTGGGGCATTAATATTACCATCATTCCTCGCTACCAGACCCAGAAGCAGGGCAGCAGTAAAACAGTCAAGTTTTGCATGGAGAAGCTCTGCAGAACAATCCCTCCAGGACACCGCAATGAAGGATAAATCATTTGGATGAGAAGGAGAGAACGAAACCAAAGCATAGAGCTGAAACCACAAAGATATACACAGGGTGCATCTCTTAATTCATAATTCCTCACAGTCCTCTCAAGCATGTCTCTAGTGTCAAATTCCTCCCTCTTGAGCTGCACTTTCAGTTCTCCATGGTTGCATCTGACTGCTATCCAGCTTCGGAGAGCAGGGTGTGAAGTACTCCCTCTTAGTAATGATGCTTTATTGACCACAGCTGCCTGCGAGGCAGAAGTGGGAGCCAGCCCCGGGGATGGGGATCTGGCCCAGGTTGGGGGGTTTAGCCCTGTCCAGGTCAGGGCTCACCCCCGCAACTGTGCTGCTGCAGAAGGGCTCAACGAGGACGGCCACTCACCTGAGACGTCAGCAGTGCTGGCATGAATTTTTAACTCCTCTGTTCACCGAAGCAGCAGTTGCTTTCGGTCCAATTCACTGCACAAGATGTGCAATCTTAGTTTTACGCAGAGGTGAAATTCCTGTATTAATTCATATTGAGTGCACACAAGTCAGTGAGGAAAGTGGCAGTGCGGAGAGGGATTTCTGTGATCCATATTGAATTATAGTTACTTTAAAATGATGAGTGAGTATTCCATGAAGGTATCTGAATAAACACAGAGCTGTTCAGATGGCAATAGGGGAAAGAAAACTTGCAGGTGTAGAAAAGAAAAGGACACAGTGAGGTAGGAGAGAATAAATTGCCACAGATATATACCTACATCCTTCATTTCATGCACCCATAATTCTCTCTGGCAGCTGCATGATTAATTCAAAGATTTATTGATTTATTTTTTTCTTGCTCAATCCTGCTGACCTGCTTTTGTTGACAGGTCTGTGTGGATCGCACTCCTCCGCCAGCTGAAAGCATGGCATCATGTCGGTCTCCATGGCCTGCAGGAAACATTTCAACTCGTTCAACGCCATCAGTCTTTGAGTGTGTGGTGAAAACATGCAGAGCTTATTTCAAACCAAACAAACATGAACTAACAAACTCATAGGCTCCTTTTGCCGTGAAAAATATCTGTAATTGCAATTATAATGCAATTTTGATGGTGGGGGAGAACATCTAAACAGTTCAATCTTTCTTATCCTGTACTCTCACTTTTATAAGAAATTCGCTAGCTTTAAGTTTTCCAGCAAAACCAAAGACATTTTGGTACAGCAACTGCTTACAACACAAAATGCTTAGCCTTTACATCTACCATCTTCTGCAGCAGGATGGAGTGTCTGCCCCTGTGCAGTTACACAGCTTGAGCTCACACACCGGATCACAGGCTTTAAAAACTCACTTGATTCTAACTAAAAGATCCCCCAGCCTTCATTGTAGCCTTCCTCCAAAGAGAAAACATACATGCGATTAAAATATGTCTTTGCTTCACCTGGGCTGCAAAACTGTAATCTCATGCATCAATTCCGTCCCCTCATATCAAAACTGTCAGAGCTCATTGGCTGTTTGCTCATGTCAGGCAGACTTTTGATGAGAAACCCCAAGCATACAGTGCTTAAAATGGTCATCTGCTTATCCACTGCCACTCAGGAAGGTGACGACATCACAAGCCACTAGCAGAGCAGGTTTATAAGGAAGAAAACAATGCTACAATCACTATTTCAAGAAGTAAAAATGAAAATAAATAATAGAATTAGACTTAAGACCAGCACACTGATTCAACCCAAGTGTGTTCCTGCTCCTAGTCCTTCGACACCAAATCTGATACCACTGAGCCTTGCTGTCTACAAATCTGACCCCCAAAAATCCTGCATATCAAACCAAAGCAATAAGAATATTGCTTCAAATATTCAAGAAAAATTATATGAACCAAAAACTGCCTGAATAATTATAAACAAAGAGCAAAGACAAAATGGAAAAATGTTGAGTGAACACCTGTGAAGGTTAGCAGTCAGTCTACTCTTATTTCACCTTTAATAAAGATCTGGTAAACATCAAGTTAATTAAAATGCAAGTCATATTTATTTGAAGGTTTTACAAACCCCAGAGAGAAATAATATTACAGGAACCGAGCGGGCTAGAAAAAGCTGGCCAGAGGATAAAATGGGATTCATCCCAGGAAAATGAAAGAAATTTCAAGTACATCTGGAGAGAAAATAATGTGACACAGATATTTCCAGTGAGAGACTAACCACGCCACTGAATTCAACCATGCTGAAAGAAACCTCTTCATGACTGGCAACATCAATAACAAGGTGGTAAAACAGAATAGTTAGGGCATCAGATTGGATAACGTTATGCATGGTCCAACAGACCCTCAGGCCCACAGAGCGACGTGATAGCAGCCCTTTTTTTTATATATATATATA
>VYXH01012406.1:47673-66783 GCA_013397275.1 Burhinus bistriatus | reverse complement strand
AAAAAAAAAAAAATCAGATTCAGAGGATGCAATCTATGTTGACAGATAAAATATGCATGTTTTCTTATAATACAGAATGAATAAACTTTAAAAAATATTACGATAGTTAATCATGCAGGTGTACATGTTCTTTTCCTTCAGCCAATACTCACACATAGACATGTACATGCATCAGGTAGTAGCCTATTTTAAGATGAAGAAAAGTAGATGCATTCATCCAATGTTGCATTAGATAATCTTAAACATAGTTTAGATAATCTTAAGCATAGTTCTTTGTCATTTATACAGAGTAACGGAAAGCTTGTTTGTATATCTAAATACAACTCTGACCTGACTATATTGGCTGAAGCATTGGTGAGTCCTACAATTCAAATATTGCGGACCTCTTCATGGAAACACACTCAGTTTCAGTTGCTTAATGACAAAAATAATATGCCATACCAAAATCCAAGAGCATAACAAGGAAGTGGATTTACCAAGTTTAAGAAGTGCACCGGTAGTATAGGACAGCTGATCATCAATTACATGGTACTTAAATATCTACCAAATCCTTAGAAAGCCATTTAAAATATATTTAAAAAAAAAAAAAATAGAAGCAGCTTATCTATGGAATCAATAAAACACATAAAGAAATAAAATCTGAGTCATCTGGAAAGATAGATATTTCCATCAATGCCACATTTATCAGAAAGGAAAGATTATTAATATACTGAGAAGTACAAAGCATTTCCACACATTGTAGGATCATAAACACAAACACATTCTTAAATATACTTTGCAACAACATTTGACTCAAACTATTTTTTTCCATTCTGCATTACCCTGGAACAATATATTTCAAATTTCTGTACACATAAATCATTTGTATGTGTAACAACAGCTGCACTGTGTACAATATATAATTTATATATGTACTACACTGAAAATATTTTTCCCACATATACTTTCTCCCATGATTTTCTTACAATTTTTATGCTTTAAAATGTTGCATATTCTTTGCCTGAATTCCCTGTACTTCCTGAACAATGCCTCACATTTCCTCACTTTGTCAGTAAACAGATTAATGCATATAACTGCTTTAGAATAGATTGTTTCCCTTCAATATGTTTGGCTTACAGCACAGTTTAAGCCTCCAGTGCTATCTATGAAGATATTTGAGATTAAAATGTTACGAAAGTATAAATATCGATTACATACCTCATTTAAACATAACCAAACAAATTTAGAGTTGGTATTTCTTCTAATCCATAAGTAACATTACTACTGAAAAACAATTACAACCCAACACATGCTTTATGACACTCAAATTTCTTTGGCACGTAGGAGTTCCTTACAGAAGTTAAAATGTGAAGCCACTGCCACCACATGAGGAAGCTGGTTTTATGTCTGGTATAAAACAAAAAAACATGTTATTTTCCCCTTAAGCATGCTAGAAAAAGTAGAGCTGTCCAAAACCTTCATGTCACACACAGTCATAAGGATGCAGCAATGCTAATGTGAAATACATTACTGGAAGGATGACATACCATTCAGCTATAATTGACTCACAGTAAACATCAGGCATTTGAGGCAAAAACAGGAACCATAGCTGCCATTGCCAATTGGAAAAGAAAGCCGTAACAGCCTACCTGAGACAAGCGAGACTGTGTCTTTCTCCCATGAGACAACAGTGATGTATGCCTCCACAGAGGAGGGGATAATGCACTTGAACACTGCTACATTGCCTCTCATGGCTTTCTGGTCCTCCACACGGACTGTATAGGGTTCCCGTAAAACTGAAGACAGAAGAAGAGGTTTCATTAAACAAGTCGTAATCACAGATCCCATCCACTTCCTCAGTTAGCCTTGCAAAGCTCCTCCAAGGAAGTTACTCAGGTTGTGAATTCTTTTGTCTCAGGAAATTACAGAGTTTTTGCAAATTAAGATGAAAGCATTCCCGGATCTTTTTGTTTCTTCAAAATCTGCATTTCATTGTATTTCTGTGTTCTTCCCCTCCCTAATTCTGAGGGCAAGGAGAAAGACTTTTATATGAAGTGCATATTTATATGGGTAAATGGTGTTATGCCTTCTGTTTATCATGCCATGTTTCCCATCACAAATTGCTTTCTGCTTTATCAAAGGGTACAAAGTACATACAAGTACTGTGTGTGAATTAGACATCCAGAGGGCAGAAGGTCAGTGCCATTTAGGATTTTGAAGAAGTGAGAATTGAAGGAGAAAATTGATGGAGGTGACAGCCAGAGAAAAAGCAAGGTGTCTCAGAAACACAGAGAAACGGTAGTAGGTAAGATAAGAGCTACATTGAATTGACCAGCACTGAAAGAAGTAGGTTAATGGTAAGAAAACAGAAACTATGATTCAGACTTGTATTAAAAAACAGCATGGGGACACCTTGATCCAGGATATGATTCGTCTAGCATCTGGAAGAATTAATTTAATGGACAAAGACAAAAAAGAACAGGAGAAAACCTTTGCACCAATCTAATGTTGCTGCGATGAGATGAAGTTGCACCAGGTAGGAAAATGGAAAGAAGGAAAATCCTGTCACTGAAACAGTTCAATGAAGAATGAGGGGTGAAAAATCCTGTGAGCAGCAGTTGATGGAGAAGGTGGTAGAGCAGAGAAGAAACAGATATTGTCTAGTACAAAAGTAAACGTGTAAGACAGGAAGGACAAACAGCAACATAGACCCTCCACAGGACCATAAGGTCAAGGTGCAAAAAAAAAAAAATCACCACAGCCAACATAGTTATATGTCTTGAGGTGGCGAACAAAGTTACATATCTTGAAGTGATAAACAGTTTCAATGAAAATAGGGATGAACGTATGCAAAAATGACGCGTGTGTCTGAGGCATGCACATGCCTGAGGGTAAAAGTTATTGGGAAGAACAATCCCAGTGCAGCACTGTAACCAAGTCAGCAATGCTGAACTGGCACATTACAGTGACATTTCTTGCCTACAATATCCCGCCCACAAACATATACCAAGCTCCACCAATTATGTTTAACCACATTGATTCTAGACTGAAGAGTCAGTAAATCCTTTGCAGAGTTCACAAAGGTATTTCAATACACCAGGAGCACTGGAATTTCTAAATGTCAACCCTACTTACAATGTATTTCAAGAAAAAAAGGCAGAGTACTGAAACGTAAGTGTAGTTTTCACAAATGCAAACAGCGTCAAGTTTTCAGGTCCGGTGCTACCAGTGCAAAAAGGAAGACTGAAGTTCTCCATCCCAAACAACACCGTAGCAATATAACAGTTGGCAACTCTAACCAAAGTTAAATAAATTTAATTGTAAATCAAATATCTTTTTAAAAATCAAAACAAATCCATCTTCTATGATAGGATAAACACCACTAGTTTTTAAAAAAGTAAATAATTTATTTTTAATCAAAGGTAAAGTTTCTTAGCCCTGTTATAACCGCTGAACTGATATTATAAGCACTTTTAATGTAGTGACTTTACAACACTGGCTGCCCTGTGATGAAGCAGACCCCTAATATCGTTCTACACTGGAGGGAATGGCACAGAGATCATCTTAATGAGGCTGACTTTTGTCTAATGCTCATGCTCCAACCGTCATTTACAGAAAAGGCTTGTTCAGCAGCCATATCTTAAGACACTGCTAAAACTATTTGTATTTTTTCAGAACAGTTGGTCATTTTGAAAAATCTGTCCAGTTGATCATTTACATAAGAGCAAATACAGAATTATTAATTTGCTTACTTAAGAAGTTTACATTATTCTGACTTCAGAGGCTCCTCGGTTATTTCCAGATCATAGTTTTGCCAGTTCCCATGAATGATTTGCTGATTTTTTATTTATTTATTTTTTTTAAACCCCAAGTCCCTGAGTCATGAATTTATATGAGAATTTCAGCCTTTGGTAAAAAGATATATTCTTCCCTGTCATGACTGCACTGGAAAGCTTGAAGATGAAATGGAGATATGCACCGTTACTCCCATGTGGGACTGGCCTGGAAGAGGATTGGGTTTGGATGTCTAGCTGTGCGCGTTATGTTTTTTGGGGGGATTGGGGATGTGCCTTGCATTATGTGCAAAATTACAGGCAAAACCACAATTACAATCATCTGTGAGCTGGAACCCTTATACCTGCTACCCACATTCTTGGAGAAGCAGGTAAACAAGCTGCAGGCTTTCTCATGCTGACTGAGAACAGGCAGAGCTATTTTAGTCTTTGTATGACTGTGTTACGGCAGATGCTCCACTGATTGCTTCTGTATCACTAGGAAATCCTATTGCTGTTGGAGAGAGCTGGAAGGATGAGGAAAGGAGTAGCAAAGAGATTAGAAAAGATGTCCCAAAAATCGTGTTAATTAGGGCCAATCTGAAGCTGTGTACAGACTTCACATGAAGAGAAGTGTAATTAAAAGTAACACACAAACAAATGAAGTTTTTCACTTCATATTTGAGCAACACAGGGTTTACCATCTAAACATAAAATACACTTACTGCTATGCACAGAAGACTCTCAAAAATTGTCTTTTCCTATAACTGGGGGATTACACAAGCCTCTGGAAAAGATACTCGCTAATAGCTATTGTCTGCCACCAGGTGCAATGACAGCTCTGACACACAGTATCAGTTCATACGAAGGAAGGGGACTTGTTTAACTTGTTATCCAAATCTCAGATTAACTGAGAAATTGAATCATATTGAGAAATGAATGGATCAAGGGTAAAAGGCAAAAACAGGAAGGAAAAGGGTTAAAAGGGGCATTTCTGACTTGGTCAAAAAGAGTTGTTAGCTTACGAGTCAAGCAGCACCTACTGCAAAGCCTTTTTTTCAGGTCCTTCTTCCATTTGTGAGGTTTATTTCTCAAGCAGAGGAGGAAGACTGCTTTTGGGGTTCCACAGATAAATGGGTCAATGCTGAGCAATACACATAGCTGCATCCTGTCATTCATATCATACACTTTTACAACTAAATGAACACCAGTTCAGAGCCTTAGCTAGCAATGTTGCAAGTTTTAGCCTGCTCTACATCACCACATTAGTTTAACTAAGAAACAGAAAAATTGGAAACTAATACTGGAAAAATTGCTGCCCAAAAGATGCTCAAAATTGAGATACATTAACAAATCCACAAAGGACAAAAAAATCTTATGTTCTCTCAAAATATAATTCTGCCAGACAACTTGTCCACAAATCCATTAAAATAAAGCCAAAAGCACAAAACCCAGAACAGAGTTCCAAACATAACATTGGTTACTATGTATTCTTACGAATCTTTGGTTTTCAAACTTTTTTGATCTGTGGACAACTAAACATTTTCCGAAGAAGCATAGGCCATTATAGAAAATCCACATATACATAACATGTGAACTTGCTTCTACTAGTCACTTCTTGTGCAAGAAAACCCACTTTTCTAGACTAAAATTTTATTGACACATGAATTTCATGGCAACCTGTATTCTTGCCTTCTAATTGTCTACAAACTACAGATCTCTGAATGTTAATTTATCATTAAAAAGAAGGGAATACACTATCTTATTTAAAAAGAGAGTCACAGACAAATCTACTTGCTAACTGTTCAGTTTTCCCTACATAACTCCTGTGAAGGCATATCTCCAAAGGAGATACTTTTCTTCTGAGCAAAGACTAGCATAGCTCCACCACCAACAAAGAGGTTATGAGGATTTGCATTAGCCAAGGGTCAGCTACCAGACTAGCTTTTGTTTGTTTGTTTAAATATCTTAATTAACTGAAGTGGGTAGACAAAACCTTCAAAAACTATGCAATCATGTGTTTATGCGTTGTAACAAAAGGCCTGATTTTGATCCCACTCTAATTCTCTCACTGGCTGACCAACTCTGCACACAGTCAGTACAGAAAAGAGGCGCAAAACCATTATGCTCATTTGCATGTTTTAGCTTAAACAGAAAGCATTGCCTATGGACCAACATCAGTCGCTGAATCGTTACGCAGAACACAAGTTTCTCTCTGAAAACAAAGCACAACTGAATACAAGCAAATGAGAAGGGATGTGATTAGGCAAGCATTCCTCTTTTCTTCCAGCCCCTATACAAAATCCAAAGACAGCATCTTTTTCTCTCACAGCTCTTTAATGAGTAAGCATGGTCTGATTAATGATTTCATTATCAGTTCATTTTTCCTTATACTTGTGCTGAAGCTCATTATGATCTTTGGAAAACTAACTTTTCACCACCAAAAGAAACCAAAGCAGGGAGGAGAGGGAAGAATCCAGTATTTTACTTAATATTGAGAAGAGTTCAGAGGTTATGCTTCTGGCCAATCTCCTTTGATTCACAGCTTCTGCTACTCTGTCTGGAACACCCAAGCTTCCTCCCTCCTTATGCCCATTTGAAGCCAATAAAAGACTGTACTTACCGGCCTTAATGTGAACATCCTGACTTCTGATTTTCCCTGAAGGATTTTCAGCTGTGCAATAGTAAGTGTTATCATGGATTAAGTTATTAAAGCTTGAAGGAGGGAAGGGGAAAATTTGGAGAGTGCCATTGGGGTGGACGTGGCGGATCCCTGGGACATCGTAGATCTCCTCGCCCGTTGCTAGGTACCATCTGAGCGTCACAGGGGGGATGCCTGCTGCTGGACAGGGTACCAATGTCCCTGTGGTGCTAGCAAACACTACCTCTTGCAGAGATGCATTGACAAAGTATAGACTGGCGTGTAGATCTTCACTGAAAACTGCAAGACAAGAAAGAAAAAGAACAGACCTTGAACAACCTATGAAATTTCAGCTACACACAAACCAATTTGACTGTTACTTGCCACAAAATCAAACGCAATGCCTAGGGAAGATAACAAAACGTCTGGATCTTAATGTAAGCTCTAATAAAATGTTTCTCATTTTAGAAGAAAATATCACCAGATTAAATGCACTAAGTGGTTTACATCCAAAAGTAAAACGGGAAATCCCTTTGTAGCGTAAACAAACAGATCTGATCACTTTTGCATTTGCTGATGCAGCACTCTTTGTAAGGCCAGCAAAAATCCAGCTGTAATCTACTTCCACAAAATTTCTAGCAACTAAATTACTGCCTGGAACACAGGCAGTTTCCGTTAGCATTTATAAATTTATTTTTCCAGTCTTACCATGGCAAAACAGATTATAAAGTAATACAAAGAACTGAGCAAACAATGAAAAAAGTCACCATAATTCCTTAATAAAAATACATACCTATACTTAATACAGATACAACTTAATAAATACAGCATATAATTTGGTCAGGTCTTTCTAACAAAGACCTATAAACCTAAGTACAAAGCATACTTAGAGTAATCTTTGTTCTGCCATCCATGTCACTATAGTCATCCTTCCAGCCTTAAACTGCAGATTCTGTAACACTGAAAAAAGTCAGTATTGGTCAGAACACAAGATTAGCCTTCATTCTTCTGAACACTTCTGCCATGGGCTATTCAGCTATTACCCAGAGAGCTTGAAGGCTCCTCAATATTTCATCCAAAATGCCTTCCTATCCCTTCTCTGTCTGAAAATATATCAGCATAAGGCATGATTTTTGTGTTCCGATAAACAGTAGGAGACATTACCAATACCATCACTCTGCTGTACAGTTGCATATACTGCTCACTCGTAAAAAAACTTGCCAATTTTGGTTGACACAAACACAGAAACTTGCATATTTCACTATCTTGAATGCAGTAGATTCTGACATGATTTTCAAAAGCAAGTCTGGTAAGGAGTAAGTTTTTGAAAAGGTGACCATAGTGCATCAAGGCTCAAGAGAGCATCGACGAGACAGATTTCAAGGTTAGTCTTTGTTGCACAAGATGGATGCCATTGTCCTGCAGAAATAACTTACAATCCCAATACTAAGTCATAAAGTGCCTTGTCTACCTCTGCCACTCTAGTCTTATGATAGCTTAGAGCTCAAAATGGACTTTTTTTTTCTTCTCTCTTCTGATATCTTGAGAAGATAAAAGGTGTGAAAATATTATCTTCGAAATATCATCTTGGTATTGACCACCAGGAGAGGCCACCTCAAAAGAGAGCGGCTCTGGGAATCCCTAGAAAGAAAAAAGTAAGAAGGGCCCTCCTAAAGCAATAGGGAAAGATGTCTGGCATGCAGAAGGCAGCCAGATAAATGGGCATCACAGAGCAGGATGAAAGGCACTTGGAGATTCAGGAAGAAGAAATCTCAAGCACTGGAGCTGACAAGTCTCTGCATATAGATGAGACAGGTGCTAGTACAGAATAAAGTCTGTGCAAGAAACAAATTTTTCCTAGTTGGCACAGCCCTAGGAAAAACTTGGCTATCTGGAAAGCAAAAATAGGCATAATAGGACTAAGCACTGGAAGAAGCAGGACCGAATAAGATCGTGCCACTTTTACATAATCACATTTCTAATTATAGCCGTACTTTGAAGCAGAGAACAGTATTGTTGGTAACATAATAGAGAATTAAAAAAAAAAAAAAAATTTGGCATTGTTCATCTGCTGTACAAGCTATTCTCTACAAATACAAGTGAAACAATCAACAGTGCATTTTAATTTCCATTGGCCGACAAGACATTCACATAGAAGTAATAGACACAGTTCACATTTGCCAATTTTTATTATGCTATACTGCTCCTTAACAGACATTCACGTAAAAACGGTAGATTTACTGGCTGACAATAAAGAGGTGAATACCAAATTGCAAAAACCATAAAAATTATAGAATACCAGGAACTATGTTTGACACTTGCATAGAATCTAACTTTCTAGTCAAAATGCAGCACAGCTGAACTAGAGGCTCATACTAGCAGCACATAACAATGAATTTTTCCAGCTGCTTTGTATCCCCTGTAGAAGCTTTCACTACTTTTGACAAACTTTTCATCCATCAGCCTATACAATAGTGCTTCATTTTCAAACAGCATCTGGTACACATTCATCTTTATGGCAGACACAAACACACTAAGATCCCTGGAAAATAATTGCAGTGCTATAATACACACACATACACACAATGCTGACAATCCAGATGCATTTTGTGGTGGAAAACTATGTGTAAGCTACTTGGATACATTCAACAACAAAAATGAGATTTCAGTGTCTTTTATTAAAAAGATATTTCTCTGCAATGTTCCATAGGAAGAAAGTGATTAGCTGAATAACAGAACAAGTAATATATCAAAACCTAATTGAAACTGAGACAAGTCAAAGACAATATGTAATTATACGTTACTTAATGGTAAAATATGATCCAACTGAACATCGTATTTTACAGTAAGCAGAAGCAAGCTCAGACTAAAAGTTGCAAGGGAGAGCAGTGGGGAAAGTTGATGAAAGTTACGGATATAAAAATAAAGAAGAGAAATACTTGAAGAACCAAAAATAAAAGAGAATAGAAGGGGGGGTGGGGGTGGGGGGGTGGAATCAGACAGGTTCTACGAACTGCCTAAATGCTATTCTGAAAACAAGGCTTTTGAAGTATTTTGTCTCCAGAACAATGGCTAAAATTGTGAGGGCCCCAGCAAACTTGCACAGGCCTGCCCCCACAGCCTGCTCTGCAGGAATGGACTTCTACAATGCCTCTAAGCCAGAGCTTCCAGGCTTGCAGTTGAGGCTGACTACACTTGGCTTGGACAGAGATGACATCAGCACTTTCAAAGAGATTACGCCCGTTAGCCATCCAAGGGCAGGAAAGTAAAAAATGCCTCCTGGATAAGGTTTATTTACTACTGAAACCAATGGTACTTGAGGGAAAGAGGAGGAAGCCTGCACTGCAGCAGCACCCAGCGGGCGCCCCCACTGAAATGACAAGGTGAGAAGCAGTCTGCACCTGCAAGCACTTCAAGGCAGTGAGGCAAAGACCTATGCCCTTAGCTGTGTGGTTAAAGGAGCACAGAAACAGTTCATCAGATCAACAGGCACAGGACAAGAGACACTTCTTGAATCTCAGGTTAAATAGATACCATTATCTTGTTCATACAACAAGAACAGGAAGGAAAGAAGGATATATTTTTTGCAAGTTTAGTCAAAATTCCTTAGACTCAGCCTACTTGAAGTGATAAGGGGAACTGACAAAGTATAATAGCCACAGAAATTTCTCCTGCTTTTCAGGGGAGACAGCGCTGCTGCGTTGTGCCTAGCAAAGTGCTGAATATGTCAGCCAGATAAAAAATTTCTTTTAGCACTTGAGAAGTCTCCTGTCAAGTAAACTGGCTTATCTCACGACAAGCTGGTCGGTAGGGCTGCAAGTCGATCGCACTCAGAAGTGAGACTGAGCACTGTATAACCAGTCTGGGTAGATGTAACCAGACTGGATGGAGATAGGTATAAAGATCTAGGCTGGGCTTTATGTTTGCTATACCTGTACTTATTGGCATAGCTAAGACTGGACTCGCTTATTTGCTTCGTACAAAGGTGACCGTTACTCTCTTCTGGCATGTCACGCCTTCTTCCAGGTCTCTGGGGTGCTGCAGCTCCTACATACATACATGCTGTGCACTTGAAGGTCTTCTATAAGGGCCCAGCAAATAACACTTCTGATATTTCTGCCTATTAGGATGCCATTTGTCAGGGCTTCATCGTGTATTACACAAGACAAAACAGGCTGAAACTGGTGCTTCACAATCCACCTTTTTAATGGACAAAAGGAGATGTCACTGGGACATAAGAGAAAAGATGCTACATTTAAACTACCATACTGGATCAGGCTTGGGCTTGCTCTATGTAGGATCTCATGTCCTGGAGGCTGTGAACCGTGAAACTATCTGTCCAAGCGAGACCCTCCTCTTCCTTTCCTCCACCGTTCTCTATGTCCCCCCTTCAGACTGCTTCACCTTTAAGAACCTCTACTGTAATGATGCCAAAAGTGAAAACTTTCACAGAGTTTGCATGTAACATAAGAAAAATTTATACCTGTTCAGCTTGGTGTTGTGCATTTCCTTTTCATCATGTCCTCTTTCATCTTTTAGTAAGTTTAAATAATATATTTGTGAATTTTGAAGCTAGTTTTTTGTGCCTCACATTCTTCTAAAGCCCTCTTCCCATTGTCTGCAATTGACCACTTAAAGCCCCAGTTTTCTCTACAGTTCTTGAAAGAACTGAAATTCCTTTGGGCAACAGACAACTCAACATAATAAAAAATATTAATAAAATGTCTCTGAACAATTAATTGATACTTATATTTAAATTACTGTCCCTGTTCTTTTCAACGGCTAAATACTATCCCTGTAATGCTTGTTCAAGGGGAAAGTTTGGTCCTAAATGAATAACAAATTCAAAACAAAGGGAAAATTATTTCTCGTCCCTTTGATTAATCAAATCCAGCATGAAATATTTATATAGATAAAAGATTTGAATCAAAGTGAAAGTCTAGAGCAAAAAGACCACTGAGATTATTTAGATACAATAAAAATCAAAGTAGAAAAGATAAATTACGTAATTAAGCAGTTGACTGCTCTCCTGCACTACAGCAGGTTTATAGCAACAGCCTTAACTTTCTTAGAGTGGAACGTCAGGTTTGCCACAGCCCTAGACATTAATATTTCCTTGCCTTTTCTCCTCAGTGATGTTGTGATTGATGAATCGGGCAATAATCAAGTATTTTCTTTAGATTTAATAGATCATATAAGGTGTCACCTTAAAATTTTAAAATTTCTCACTGTTAAATACCAGATTCATAAACACAAGAAACCTAGAAGCAAACCCAAGGAGTGTAAAAAACCCATAAAAATAAAAGGACAGTATAGAATAAAGTCTAAACTTTGCCTCTGTTGGAAATCAGTGATCCAAGAACACCCCTTTTTCAGAAAGCTCCTTCCTGGTGCTGACTCTTGCAGTCTGTGCTTGGAATGGTAGACGCCTGGGACCGCTTTGTACCATGACGGGACAACACAGTCCAGCAAAAGCTGACAGTTGGGAAAATTTGCAGGAGGCATCCTCTCAGCCACATAAAACAGGTGCAAAGCAGGATGAAACACAGTCCCTTGAGTGGTTAAGTGACTAGGAACACAGGTAGTCTCATCAACGCATCAAGCTCCAATCAAAGTTTAAGAAAAACAAAAAAACATCAACAGCCTGTGTGCCTTCTGGAGGATGCCTTTTCCTGAGAGACCCCAGACATTGTACCTAGGTTAGGAGAGCAGCTCTTTTGAGCCTCCTGCACAGCTAATGTAGGATGACAAACATAGCCTAAAGGCAGTTTAGACCCCACCTTTGTGGGGCAAATCACTCACTTCATTTGGTCCTTCATCTCCACCAGTTAGAGAGAGATTAGGACAAATCTCCACCTTTCTTGAAGACTTCAGTTAACTGGAGAGGGCTAGCAAAATGTTTTTAGCTTCTGGGTGGATATTTGTTGTCTACAGTTACAGGTCCTTCTACTACGAGTCCAGTCTGTCTGACACACGCATTAGCCTAAAAGCATCATACCCTTGGCCAGTCCTCACACCAGCAATTCCGCAATACATCTCCAGGTTTCAGAAAACTTAAACCCAAAGCTTTTTTTGTGTTTTTGTTTTGGAGGAGGCGGCGGCACACAAAAAGCAATAGTAGAATCATAGCAAAAAAGACAAAGACATTCCCCTTCACCCCCAACAGAGGGCGGGGGGGGAGAGGGGCAAAAAAGAGATTATCTGCCAAAATGGAAGGAAAAGGAAGAAAATGCTAACAAGACTGGTGGAGGTCAGAAGGGTGCTAACACTCAAGAAGGGATTTTTAAAGGAACTCCTCAGGATCACATATCTCATGAGAAATCTGGTATCAGTAAGACAGCTCCTTTTTCACTGGCCTGAAATCAGAGTAGGAAGCCGGTAAGAAAACACCAGCTTCATCATAACCCTTAAAAACATACAGCCATTAGACAGAAGTTATCCTTCCTTTGAATGCCTTTGCATATTGTTTTATTTAAAGCTAAGAAAAAAGTACGCACATCTACAGGAGAATATTCCACTCAGCATTATTAAAACATGCATTTGCTTTTTAGAGGTTGAACTTCTCTGTGAAATTTTGGGACCCAAATATAACAAAACAATTGAGAAATTTAAAGAACAGAATTTAACCCCCATTTTCCATATGGTCAGTGAAAAATACTGAAATCCACACTACCAGAGGAAAATAAAATATTGATTATTCACTGTAAGGTAAAAGACAAATATTTTGTAAGATAATTTAATGGAATGAATGTAAAAAGTAATCAAAAAAGACCCTAAAACATTTGTAAGAAAATGGCTGAAGATATCTAAACAATAAATTATGTTTAAGGAAACTGAATTAACAGGATCATACCACAGGTTAATTATCCTGTCGACATCCAAACAATATAGTATGCTCGGATAATCTGTTTTGCATAAACACACACAGAGAACTGATAAATGAAACATTTCAGAGTGCATTGCCGTACCTTTCAAACCAGCAGTAGAAGCATTACAAATGAAATCACAAATATGCAGATTACTTGGTGCAGAACACAGCCAGAGAAACACAGTCTGGGTGGGTGGTACGGTGCAATGCTAGCGAGCTATGTCACTATTTAGGGTGATTCCCCCCCCCCCCCCCCCCAAGATTCCGTAACATATCACCATGACTGAGATTTAAAAATAAAATAAATTAAAAGAGGCTAAATAGGCCTTTTCTCCTTTCCTCCAATAAGTCTCCCCTTGCCAAATTAAAAAAAAAGGCCCTTATTTTAAAAGAAGAAAAAACTGATTAGACACCTACAAACAATGACGTTGTTATCACTACTCAATTATCAAGTAACAGGCTATGCAAAGTGACCTAAGGAAATTACTTCAGCTACTGTGAAAAGATCAGAGTGATGAGGCATTACAATAATCCATCTGTGATCACGTCTCCCTCTAGGGGTTTTATTTAATGACTAACATATAAGGTTGATAAATATTATAAATGTTATTAGAGTAAGGGTAAAACAAATGCCCTTTTACAATTTTGGCTTTGATTCTGATTGCAGACAAGAATTTCTTATGCCCCTCTAAATCGATAAGGATTGAATATTCCTCAGTATTTGAGGGGAGGGAGGGTAAAACACAACTCACACAAGGAATAAGTTTCAGGTGAAGGCAAGATAGGTATATTCAAGAACAGGGAACAGGAAAACAGCACTGGATAAAGATGCTCTGACCAGACTCCAAAGTAAGTCTTACTAAAAGGAACTGAAAGGACGAAGAAAAGGGAAAAGAACACTAAAGAAAAATTATGAGAGAATGCTAAAATCAACACAAAATAGCTTTAATATGGAAAACAAAATTAAATCAACTGCACAAACTGATTTGAGGTTACAAATATAATTAATAAAGAGTATATTAAACTACTACACCAGTAAAAATAAATACAAAAGCACCAATTAACACCACCACCCACAACAGTTTTAAGTCAAGTCAACAACAGAGTCAAGGGGAAAAAAATGGTTTGCTATCAGCCAGTTTGATCTCCTTGATCAAGGTTACTTTCTTGTAAACTGCTGAGAGAAGCAGAAAAAAAGCCCAATTTTTTGTCTGCAGATGTCATCTCCTACAAAAATGAAGACAATTCTGCACTGGTCATATCACAGGTGTTCAGGAGAACAATGGGCAGAAAAACCTTTTTGTTTCCCCCCAGAAAAATATATCTTCTAGCAGCAAATGTTGAAGCATCCATTGCTCTAACAAAAGAAGTTTTTCTGATACTTCTTACAGAGGCCTCCTAAACAGTGAACAAGCAGAAGTGTGAAAAAACTTTTTCACCAGTTTTTCAATTAGAAAACGCTAACTTGTCCAAACACGAGCTTTGCATGGGTGAGCTGCTCATCGTCCTTGACAGGTTGACCTACTGGGCTTGAAGTAAGCCCCAGCACCTGCAGGGGCCTCATTCAGTGCAGAGGAAGAGCAGAGACCCTCAGTGCACCTCAGAGTGGCACTTTGAAACCAAGGAAGTGGTTGAGTTACCATCTTTGGAGGTATTTAGAAGACATGTAGATGTAGTGCTGAGGGACATGGTTTAGTGGTAACTTGGCAGTGCTAGGTTAATGGTTGGACTTGATGATCTTAAAGGTCTCTTCCAACCAAAATGATTCTATGGTTCTATTTCTGAATTTGACTAGAGCGGTCCTTGCTTTCTCTTTGTGGTGGCTATCAGAAACTCTGATGAAGCCAGATGACAAAGTGAATCCTGATTGCTCCCTGCCAGCCATTCCTCGCAGACTTGACATCCAGGTGTAGTGGTAGAGGGTGCCCAAGGAGAGAGGTGATGGGGAAGACTGCATCCAGGAGTAAGGAGATGAGAGGCAGTTGCAGGCAGAGGCCTCCCCTCTGCCCCTGGACCTGCTCCTCCTCCCACCTCCTGAGGGGACTGTGTAAGGGAACAAGAAATATAGCAACGTAGCTGGGATGGAGAGCCTGGAAGAATTCTGGGACAGGCCCGTTATGAATTATTTATGTCTTCTTCATATAAAGAAAGGCTCTGAGGGAATCAGGAGAGTGTTAATTTGCAAAATGCAACATCCCAAAGTTGTCCTATACAAATTGAGTTATTCACTAACTTCACTCTAGCAGGTGCCTGCTTTGAGTGGTCATCCCAGAGACCTGGCTTAACGTACAATAAATATTTGAAGTAGAAAGCATTTCTTGGATGTTGTACTTTTTGATGTCAAAGCAGTCTTGTAAATTGTTATGATCACTACTGCAGTAGAAAGCAATGGGGGGAAAAAAAAAAATCAAAAGACTACAGCTAGTATGGATGAGCTGGTTTGTTTGTGCACTGTGTTAATACATATGATTGCATAATTGGTATCATTCAGAAAATCAAAATTCTTTCCACAGTATATAATCTCCCAATGCAGAACTCCTTCCCGTGTAGTGTGTTGTGTAATGGTAGCCAGTATTTTAGGGCTAAACAGTATAAAATTACAATGTGTCCACCAAAAGGAACAAAAAAAATAAATTATGCTTTTTCAAGCTGCTTCTCTGATTCAATGTGTCAGTGCTCAACTTTTCATTCCAATGGGGTATTCATTTGAATCAGTTCCAAAATCAGAACACTAATGAGGATAATTAAGTATGCAATTGTTTTTGCCTACAAAAAATCATCACTACAGAAAAAAGCACATGGTATTACATTACCATTCTCACAGGACAGAAACTTCCATCAAATCAAAGGAGGTTTCCACAATTAAAAGAAAAGGTCCTCAGGTGAAACCATAAAAAGAAGCAGAGCTCACAAATGAGTTGTATCTCTGGAATGGGGGAGAAGTGTGGGTTTTCGTGGAGTGCGCTGTAGAGCCCTGAGTGCACAGCCAAATGCCAAGCAACAAATGCAATAGATGCAAGTGATTGGAACGTTTAATCAGCTAAAAAGGAGCAATCTGTTTGTGACTTAAATGCTTGCTTTTAATTGTGTGTTCAATAATGGATTGAATGAAAGGGTGGATATCCATGTGGGATAGGCATTCCAGTTCAGGCTACCAACTACCAGAGTAAGATGTATAGGTAAGGTACTGTTCCCTTATTTAAGTGAACAGAGAAAAACTGAAAAACAAGACAAATAAATAATAGTAAACTTGAGGGCAAAAAACTTGCATCTTTGCTTCTTGAAGCAAGAGCTGATGCATAACCTCAACTCCACTCACTCCTATCATAAAGAACACATTGCAAGAACACCAAAAGCAACCAGACAGAAATGAGAGAAGAGCCTTGGATTTATTTTTTCTCACAAAAATATTTTATGAGCAAGAGACATAAAGATACTTAGCTGTGTCACAGAGTTCAGAAAAACTGAATTAATCAATATTTGTATAGCTTTTCTTTTGACCGATTTACAAAATTATCACTTTTTCCATAAACAGAGTCATTACTCACAAGGATTCATTGGCTGACATCTAACAGCTTTCAGTCTGCGGCTTCTCTGCAAATGCTGCAGCTGACCTAATGCTTTCTTATAGTGTCCTGCTAGCCACCCACATCACATCTAATAGGACAACAGAGTTTTACAACTAAAAAGCAGTAAAGGCTAGCATATTTCTCATTGGACCTGTGCAGGAATGAGTCAAAATTTCAAAAAACATCTCTTCCACACAAGGATGAAAGTAAAGCAGATCAAAATTTTCAGTGGAAGTAGTTAAGTGGCAAGATGCTTCACAAAATTATAGAAGGGTATATTTTATACCAGATCAGTCAGCTACATTATGAGTCCCACAGTCTGGTCACTTCTCTGTCATCTTTCCCACATCCCAGATGAATGCTCTAATACTCATGCAAGCCAGAGCCTGCAAGATCTTTCATCTGGATGCACAAAACAGACAGGACACCCTTCTAGGATGAGCTCTTATTCTCTGACTTTTCGTGTGGGTGACCCCTACTTGCAGCGAGTGAGTGAGCCCTGCTGCCAGATTTAGACTCCCACCAGACCAAGTAAGCCTTCCAACCACCAAGCTATAGGAAAATAGAGAAGGGAAAAAAACCCAAATGTCAAGAGTTTTATAAACCCTGACCTCTTAGTTCCGTTACTCCATATCACAGTTATTACTGAGTATCCTCAAAAGTGGCCCACAAAAGCCAAGTCAGCTAATTCTTATTGTGCCCTCAGGAAGCCTTCAGGAGCTCTCAGTAGTAACAATTACAAGTTCAGCAGGCTTCTGTGTCTACAACCTGGAAGCAATCTTTGTTACCGTAGCTAAAATTTGACTCTGTTAAAAGTTTCTGTAAATCCAAAGCAGGTTTGAACATGTACCACAGAAAGCTCTATCCCAAAACTATGAGAGGAGAGAAAGGAGAAGGAAAACAGAGGGAAACATCTGGATGATGCTCAGCTGTATTCCACTCCCCCTCCATGCTCAGCCACTTGGAGGGAAAAGTATGTTCTCCTTGGATGGAGTTAGCATTGGGACAAACAATATTGCCCTGAAAGAAAGGTAAGAATGGAGCTGAGCCTGCACAGCTTCTACCCAGACACCATCAGTGAGCTCATCCAGTAAGTACAAGCATGAGAATCTGAAACACATGCTGACAGGCATCAGCATACGAAGCACAACATTTTACTGTAAGAAGTCACACAGAAACACTGCTAAATTCCTTGGTGTTAAAGGAAAATGCAGAAAGAATTAGGTCAAAGCTTTGGTGGTACACCATTTCCAACATAGACACTGTTTTGCTCACTTGTTAGTCCCTGCTAAAGGAAAATGCAAAATCTGCCCACCAGGGCCGTAGGGATAAGCAGAGCATGAGGATAAGCAGAGCAACCTCTGCAGTGCTGCCTGAAAAACAGGGTTCTTCTAGAAACTGCTAAAGAGACTAGTAGTACCAAACTCTACTGTATTTCTTAATTAAGAAATGTTGAACAAAACCTGCAGTCTTAATGGTCCCAAGTCACCATCGTCACCGCTAGCACACCAAGGACAAAATGTAATATTGCTCTGGTGCATCATTTGCTTCACACATCACATAATATTGTGGTATAAAAGCATTTCCATTCAGGAAACATAAGTTTGCTGCCCACCAGCTCCCCTCCATGATTATTCCCCTTTGATGTCGAGCTTAACTGCAAGTGATTTAGCCAAGAAAGAGTCCTTATTCCACAAGTCTGCAGAAGCAGAACAACTCAGGGCACCTGAAAATGCAGGAATAGAAGAACTTCCTGAGTCACAGGGGAGACAATACATAACGCTTGCAAATGACTCTGAAGGGAGCAAACGCCTGAGCTCTGGAAATGGCGCTGCGGAGCAAGCCCTTGCCTGGATTAGAAACCCCCTCAAGAGCGCAGCCACTTACCATTTGGATTTCCTGGTCTGCTCTACGTTTTCAAACCACTGCAGAATAGGCAGTGCATCTTAAGCATTTTGCGGCACTAATGCTACTTTGCAACTGTGCTAGATTTTTCCACCCGTGGGGACACGTTCTCCATTTGACTGTATTCCTCCTGACAGTTTGCCTGTCATATTAGGCGATGCTGGCTCGGGCCGAGTCACAGCAACAGCCCAACTGCAGAACAAGAGCAGCCCTTCCCCGTGCGCCATACACAGCACCAGCAGAGAAACATGGAGTGAAGAGGGCACGGCTGCCTGTCGTGCTCGAGGGATGGCTCTCAAGTAGAGTTCATAAAAAGGGGAGAGAGGAAAAAAGGGGGGGGGGGGGCCCCCCAAAAAACACCAAAAAAATTCCTCT
>VYXH01012406.1:18098-47655 GCA_013397275.1 Burhinus bistriatus | reverse complement strand
AAAAGAAAGAGGGGGGGGGGGGACCCCACAAAAACCACATAACAATTACTTCTGGTCAGTACAAACAGCCCGTACCGATAGATCTAAGCAGATAATCTCACTTCCACAAAGCTAACAGAAGTTGTACATATTACTGACTATTTTAATAATGAAATTGCTGAAAGGTTCCTGAAGCAATGTGCCCCTAATAAGCATCAAAGTAAAAACAGTACATATATAGACATTAAGTAGCTCAAATACCAAAACACAAGAAGGCATAACGGAGAAAAGAAGCATCATTAGTATTTGGTTATTGCTCACATTTTTCCTAAACTGCTTCTGAGATCACCTTGATGTACTAATTTTTGTTTAGATCTCACTAAATGAAAAGAAAGCAAAACGTACTGGCATTCATGCCTAGCACTATAGAAGATTAGAGCTATAACAACAGAAGATCAGAGCTATGACAAATTACTGCAACCTTAATAACAAAAACACCAAAAAGAAAACTAAATTTTCACTCTAACTATTACTTGGAGAGGAGAGGAAAAAAAAGAGAGAAAGAAGGTAGATCTGAAACAAGTTTTCAGCATTTAATTTTGTTTCTTAACAAAACCAAACAAATCATAACTTATGGGATGCTCAGGACTTGAACAAGTGCAGCCTAGTACTCTCTTTGTCATGGGTTTACTACATAATTCATAAAATACTGCATACACAGAAAATAATAGTATTTCAAAATACACACAATCCATTATATTTCTTTTACTCGATAAGAGGTAAAATCTCAGGAAGTCACGTTTTGCTGCAGGATGAAAGGTTTTAAGAAAAAGAAATTAGATATATCTAAAATAAATTAAAATGACAACATCTCTCAATTCTTACATAGTTTCTAAAATGGAGAAGAGATACTACTAACATAAAAATAAGTTCTCTGAGAGTATTTTAACATTCTGAATAACCCCAAGATAACATCCAGAGTTTGGAAAGGGCAAGTTTAGCATGCTAATCAGTTGAGGAATAGAAATATATATGAAAATACTATGAGCATGGCTACAGAATGAGCATATAACACGCATTTACATTTTAGATACTCTTGACAAAATACAGGAGTAATTTGCCTTGAAGGCCTCTTTGTTTACCTGAAAAATAAGCACACTAAATGCTGAAATGCTGGAAATTCCTGGGTCCTGTTTTAGTCCCCTCATCAGGCTTCCTATATCACATCAAGGCAATCACGAGTCTCAAAGGCCAACAATAACAAAACCCAGCTTTCTTTGAACTTCAGTGAAATTTGAACACTTAAATACCGGTGACAATTTGTGCTTGGGCTCTTCCTGTGTTTTCCAGAGATTTAAAATATAAATAATAATATATCACTTCCTCACTCAAGAGTGATGAGGAAAAAAAAGTCCTTGCAACTTCTTTGCTACAAGTCTCTTCAGTTTTATTACATCATTAGATAAAGTAATATGCACCATAGCTGAACTTATAAATATCTACCAGTCCGCTATTTAATGTTATCATCTTTACATTGTGCACTTGGCTTTCGTATATCTTTCTCTTCTCCAATTATCTGGTCTACAGAAGCTTTCTGACAAATGTATCCAAAGGTATAGTAAGTAACATCAATAACCTACAATGAGGGACCGACCCAAGCAAACTATTGTTTAAAACCTACACCATTAAATTAACAGCAATATGTATCTCTCACTGCATTGCTGTAAGTTCAGTCTAAATGAATCTGTTCCCTTCCAGCTTCCCTAGCAGAATACTTTACAAAGATTATGCCTTAAGAATAGCTGCACGGACTCATTTATTTTGTCATCACTTTTGGCAGTAGGATGACAGTGTTCTACATAAATCTCAGTGAAAGGAAAAAGAATTCTTAAGTCCAGTTTCTTTTTTAAAAAAAAAAAAAAGTCAATACCACTTTTTGCATAACAGTAGAACAGGATGTTATACCAAATGTCTATATATCCATCATCTGTACTCCAACAGTGGCTGATAAAGGATGTTTAGGGAAGAGTCTGTCAAAATCCTTTCCTAGTGGTGATAGCTAATTTAAAGTCCAATATTACACAACTAACTAGAATTACCTTTTCTGTTTGCAGTGTTCTATACTCATTTTCTTCCCCTACATGTCATTTTATTTCCCATTATTGCATGATCTTTCTAACTATTTCCAGCTCTACTTATGTGCAAGTTGGGCTATCTTGAATACTGTTCCATCAGAAGACTATAATATTTATAACCTTCTTCAGTTCATTTATGTATATGTTGAACAACCCATAAACCACTACAGATCCGTGACAGTGTTTTCTCTCCACCATGAAAATCCTATTTCTTTTTCTTTTCTTTTCCAGCCTATCATTAATCTCCATGAAGACCCCTCTTACCCCATGGCATCTTTCTTTCATAATATTTGACATGACACTTTGATGAACTCTTTTTAAAGATCTAGTTATGCTATACTGACTACATTTTCCTCGACCGGCTGCTTTGATTCCCTCACAAAAAATTGTAATAATTTGCAAGGCATGGCTTTCCTTTGCTAAGGCTGTGTAAGACTTCTTTTCCTAGTACATTGCATTTACCTGTATGTTTTAAAAACTTTCTTCTTTCTTAAGACCTGCTAGCCTATAGTTCTCTACCTTAGTACTTTAAATCAACAAAACCCCCTGACATCAAGCACCCAAAGAAAAATAGCAACTCTAAGTCAATATAAGCAAAAGGTTATAGCAGTCACCATTTCTCCGGTTAATTACATATCTATTTTTATTCGTAACTCTTGAAGAAATCTTATCCATGGCTGGCGATTCATTGGCATTCGATGGGTTAGTTCCTTCTAGAATTTCTTCCACTTGGAGTCAACCTTGAGACACAAGGTGCACAGAATGACTGGGTTGTCTAGGTGAGCTGTGCAGCACAATCTAGCATACTCATCCCGGCAATGGACTGAAAAACTGCTCCTGTAAAACCTATCCATTTGTAGGTAGTTTAGGTCTTAAGAACTGCCAGTACAGATAAATCATGCAACTCACATGCAGTAGGTCTGACATGTCTCATTTTAGATCTTCTGTACACTACATCTAGGACCACAGAGCAACCAGAGAGTGACAACCCCAACCTTAAAACATCTCTGATGGCGGAAGTATCATAACCAAGAAAGTCAAGGAGAAGGTCAGTGCAGAGAATTCATGTGGCTTTTCTGCAACAGCTTTACCTCCCTAAATACCTCCTTTGCTTCTTTATCACGTTCCTGACACTTTATGCATAAGGTGAGCTACTTCTCAAGAGCCGTTTTGATCTGCTTCACCGTGAACAGGCATTTCACTTGTTAAGGTTTAGTAACTTTCTTCTTGCATGTTGAGACACAACACACATTGAGAAAGATGCTTCTAATACCTTTCCTGCTTAACCACGTTCAGGTAGGGTGTATAGGAAAGAATACATCTAATGTCTGGCCCTTTTAGAAGTTTTTAAAATTATTTTAAATTACTTTTCTAGCATCAGTTCCTTAGGGATTGAATTGTTTTGTCCTAGATGCCCATTTTCCAATACTTGGGTTATTTGGGAATTTTTTAGGTTCACTATTTTTCACCTTGACTTTATCAGCATTTGTCCAAGATTGAAGGCTTAAACATGGATGTTCAAGATTTCAGCCCTGGAAGACAAGTTCTCACCAATCATGTGTTCCACACTTGTGAACGCCCCCTATCTTTAAGTTTCAGATCGTTTCCTTGTCCTGTTTTGATTTGTATCATGCCCCAACTTACCTTTAGAGATTTCCCTTTCCTCCCACAAATCTTACTCCTTTCCTTTCAACACCTGGTTGTTTTTTTTTTTCCAGTTCAGTTATTGAAGTTGGGCAGATGATACGAAAGCCTACAAGAAAAGGCGAAGTATAGAGGCCCTACTGTTCAGCCTTTTATTAAAACCATCTAGTTCCAGCAAGTCTTTCCCTATTGTTTCCTATGTTGCTCATATTTCTTGTAATGTTACAGCTGCAGCTCCTACATCCGATGCCAGACCAGGGCAAAAGCAGTGAAGAAGCACCTTCCCTGGAAGCTCCCAACGACAGCACGTACATTTCACCCATCAGGTTCATGGACAGCATTCAAATTGGCCCGACCAAGCTAACCCTAACAAGCTGCAAATATACCTTTTCATTCATCAGTCACATTAAATCATAATATTTAAGGCTTAATAAAGTGACTGTATGTGGCAAAATAGCTTCTCCCACACACTCTCCTGCTCCTAATCAGTGCTAATTAAGTATCTGCATCATATAAATTGACAGCAATGTAGATTCTGAAGCAGAGTTTAAAGTGTAAATGATGATGAGATAAAAGAGATCTTTTGAGCAAAATCAAAGTATCAAGTAGTCATTATGTGTAAGCACTATCACAATTTCATGACATTTTGTGCTGGAACAGGAATAAGAACAAGAATTAGAGTGCCTAATATATTACTTTTTTTTTTTTTTAACCATATGTTTGTCCCAACTGGTTAACAAAACATCGGCCTTTGCTTATGTTTTCAGCAGGTCGGTCTGGTGCAAATACAGTATCCAAGCCAACTGCAGTGGCAATGGACATGAGATGCGAGGAGGTCATGTTGTGGCAAAGATACTTGCTGTATCTGTAAGTAACAAGGTTAAGACTGGAAAGCTACAATAGGAGTCTGCTATCCCATCGCACAAACAAATCCACTCCTAATATATATGGGTAACCACAAGTAGTTACGATGGAGTAATACACAAACTCTGATTAAAGGGGTAAAGGGGAGGCAGATGAAGGAACAGTAGGACTCCTTTGCTCCAATAGACCTGCTAAGCAGCAAATCATGACCGAGTAGAAGAAAGCAAGGAGAAATTCTATCTGCTTTTAAATTTCCTGTATATTTGTAAATGCTTTTATTTTATGACCAGTTCAAAGAATAATTAAAATAGGAATCCATTTTGTCCAGCATCACAAGCTTAGCAGACAGCAGCTTTACAACCGTCAGCAAGTTCATTGATTTGAACAGGTTTCTTGACAGCAAGTATTTCTCTGACTAGCATTTCCCAGGGAATCAAGTCCTGAAACTGGTGTTACTAATACTTCAATACAGCATCGAGAAAGCAGCAAGAGAAGAACAAAGTAAATAACAGATAAGGCGGGGAAGACTCAATGATGAAAAATACTGCCTTCCAAGCTGTCATTTCACCCAAAACTTTATGTGAAGGGGACAGAACACAAAGGACATGTTAATCAGAAAACATCTTATGTAGTCTTCAGAATATCAGACTGTACAGCAGCATTAGTTGAGTTCAGAATATAGACTAATACCACAGGTGTCCCTAGGGCCTGTTTGCATGTCATGATACCGAGCGCTCTCTATGTAAGAGAGCACATGAGTCAGTCACCTCCATTTTGAGAGTGAATCCAGAGACATTTTCTTCATCTCTCCCTTTCTCTCCTTTCTTCATCCCGATTTTTCAGAAATTTTCCCTTTCTGGCATATCTCGAAATGGAGAAGGTGGGAGAATTGGAGTACCTTTTTCTTCCACCAAAAGCCATACTTCCTGAAACAGACAGACAATATCTCTATTCCTCCATTCTGGGAATGGTAATGGCAATGGTGGGAAGGTATCTGGCATTTTTGGTTATGATCACCTTAAGCCATTTCCTTGCATGAACTGAACGCACAGATAATACGAGCGGATCAGTAAATTACGAAAGCAAGAAATCATAATATTCTGGCTTAGCAACAGAATAAAGTGCAAATACTTAAATTTTCTCATCAAAAAGTCTGGAATTTTTCACTTTGCTGTATCACTTGCAAAGGTGTACACTCCAAACACCTGTTACATTAAAACAGGCAAATTAATGGCCAAATGTACAGCGCTTGGTAACACTTATGTGTTACTTTGCTAGATCAAACTAATGGCCCACCTGCAGTGCTGCATGGTTGGAGATGAGAGTGCAAGAAGCCACAGGTGCATAATCATCACTCCCTCACAAAGGCCTTTAGCCCTATTTTCTTCTCTGCAGTTAAACCACAGGAGACTTGATAGTTTATATTCCCTCCATAATTTGTTTGCATTAGCCACGACAACTTGGGGTATTCTGGCTTTTTCACTTCCTCTTTGGTTGTTCTAAGGTTCCTAGCTTTAAAATAAAAATAAAATAAAATTTAAAAAAGCACCACCTAACCAAACCACCCCATCCCATTCCCTATATATTTCATGTCCAGATCTGTTCAATTAAAAATACTCTACATTAAACAATCCCACCTAAATTGTCAGGCACTATAGCATATAAACAGCTAGTTTAACAATCTTTTCAGCAAAATTCTGAACATTTTGGTTTGTTTTATTATGCCATAGTGAAACTGAACACTCTGCTTAAGCCTGTGCCTATTTTTAATGGCCTGTGTTTACTCATTGATCTGTTGTCATGTTTAATCAAGAGGACAAAAAAAGAGTAGCAAGTAGGGTAAGCCTCAAGTACTGCACATTTAATTATATGAAGGACTCGGTGGGGAGGAAGGGGATAAATTGACCTTTGTATCAGTTTTCATGAGCTTAGGTGTCTTTTTAGCCTCCCAGAATGTTAACCCTGAAAGTGGGGAAATAAAGTGGTTCTATGTTTGAATTAAACAAAAGGCCACCCTGGGGAACTGTCTTACTTTTGCATATGATTTTCTTTAGAATATTATTATCCAATAAAAAATAGAATACAAATTTGAGAATACAGGTGACTACAGAAGGGTAGAACAAGAACAACAGTGTCGAGCAGGTTTTTTAGGTTTTTCTAGTCAATGATTCACCAGCATAGCACCTCCCCATCCTGAACAAGATGCAAACACACACAAATATAAGAGCTATTTTTCACATTATGTAAAACAACAACAACACAACAGTAGGATGTATCAAACCATGCAGATAGACTACATATAGAAACCTGATGCTTTCATTGTTCAGCGGATATGACAGTTTCAACAGAGATTTTAAAGAGGTCTTAAATTCTGTATTTCTTATCCTTAAGAAGCTTGAAAATAACTTCTTTCTTACAGATTCCAGCCCTTGGGATCTTCATTCTGTACATATATATCTCACTAACAAACAAATATGAATGATCTGGTGGGAAAAAGGCAAGCAAATCATCCTAACACAAGTCACGAACACTACATCAAACTGAGTATTTTAACTGAATGCTGTTGTTTAAAGCATAATTAGTTTCTCTCTTTTTAAAACGCACAAATAAAATATCAGATGACTACTACAACTCCTTTGGGGATGGCATGTGAGCCTCAGTTTGTAGTTGCCAGCAACCTATCCTCAGATGATGTCATGAGTCTCTTCTTCATATAAAATATTAAGCTTGGAGAACAGATCTTAGATGTTAGAAACTAAGAATGATGAAAAAGAAAATAGTCCAAATTTCCCAGTAAGACCTGTACAAGCAGGAGAAGCTCTCCAAGTTACCTATATTTTGTTGACATGTAAGTACAGTTTTACAGTATGCAATGATGATCATTGGTATTGTTTATATGGCTGAAATTTAGTTTTATCCCGATAGCAAGCACAGGTAACATTCATAACAGAAAGCAAGGGTATCCCTAAACAAATCATGTGGATTTCAGAATACTAATAGAACAGCAGATTTAGCAACGACATTCTGCCAACCCTCTGTAAGTGCTAGTAATTTATACAGACTTTCTGCAAAGCATATGTGTGTTAACTTTCAACAGAAAGGTAGGATGAGTCATTAACCATGTAAAGGACAAGAATATATTTGCTGTTAAAACTGGGGACAAAGTAAGAGAGGAATATATAAAAAAGTCTTAAGTTCAGCTAGTTTGCTCTAGACTTCATTATTAAAGGAAACATATCTTTACAGAATTTTTCTTTTATCAGAGCACAGTATTTATTATAATTGCAACTATACGTTTTAATCACATAAGAGGAAGGCTTCCCTATGGAGGATGAAGACCCACTCAGACATCATAACCTTCTGCAGCAGACACCAGAAAGTTCCTTCACAAGGAGCAGTCTGAGAGCAACCATCTAAGTGGAAAACAAACTCAGAAGCAACACTTTCTAATTTGAATTAGAGGCATATAAATGTGCAAATAAATGCTGGTGCTAGAGCTAAGAAAAAGCTCCAAATAACTTCAGTCCTCAGCAGGAAAGGAGGAATTTTGGCCGCTCAATGAAACAGTTTTAAGAACTACACTTCCCTATACATCCTGCAGGCGTCACCATGGACAGCTCCCAGGACCACAGCCATAGGCAGGAAGAACTCCTCACCTCCTGCAGGAAAACCCTTGGGGGCCAGGAGCTGCACCTTGTTATAGACATAACAACAGGGAAAATTTCCTAAACAAGCTGAGTATGAGGGAACTTATCATCATCATCTCATGTTTTTACTCAAACTTAAAGACCAGAAATGTCCATCAAACCAATGCAAAGCATAATTTGGTTAATAAAAAAAAGTATCATTCCATATTTACACAGTCTTATTTCTTCTTGCCATTTTTTCCCACACCCTTCTGAATATACATGCTATTTCCTCTTCTGATAGCATCCAACAGGAAGCCTTTCTTCTGCTGTCAATCTCCATTTACTCTCCTTTGCTTGGATTACTATACCTTCTTTGTCGACACCTTGCATTTCACTACTTGGATCCTAGTTCACGATCCTGAGCAGGAAGTTTTGGTGTTGGCTTTTTTCTTCCTGTCCTGGCAACAGCAGTAGACTGCTCAGGGTTCATGAGCAGAGGAGAACAGGCAAGAAGCATTATACACAGCACACTAAATATGGCCAGTGATCCTATCCAGTGGCCCTGCCTTCTCAGAGAACTACCAGAAGGAGACCCACTCCCCAGAACAGTTTTGACTCTTTCATTTCTCCACTGTCCCTCAAGCTGCACTAACCTACCAGCAGTAAGGAGACAAGGAAGCCCTGTGTGTGCAGAAAGCAGATCCCAGCACCGTATATTCCCCAGGCAAGCTTCAGCCAGTTGCCCAGGACAATGGGGCCGTGACTGCATGGCGTTAAGTAGGAGACAGAGACATGCTCTGTTTTGCAGCAAGACTCCTTGCTTGACCAGCACTGGTTTATCCAGTAGTGCCAGCTTGCCTACCCCCTTGCTGTGGCCCTATGGGGCTCAAAACAGGGGCACGTGAGTCCCATCCCCATTGCATACCCAGTTCTGCCCAGTCATCATAGCTCTGTCCCACCTGTGCTAGCAGAGCTGTGGGGCCAAACACAGACGAGGAGCACAGGGCATCACAGGTACCCATGGGAAGATAGGGAGGTCACCTAGGCTGGGCACCCTAAGCCACTTAAAGTTATCTGAGAGACACTGTGATGCAAAACTGAATTTTGGTATCTGAAGAGGTAGGACTTATCACACGAGTTTTGCCCACACTGCTGAGCAACCTTGAGGTTCCTCTATGGACCATGCTGAGAAGTTATAAGACAAACATTGGTAGCTGAAAGCTAGGCAAGAGCGCTCCATAGATGAAAGTTGTCTGTACATACACCAACAGCTGGTAGGTAAAGAGGTGGAAGTCAAGGGTTTTAAGCACACTAAGTTTCTGGCTTTTGAAGGCCAATGGTCTAACACAAATGTAGCATTGCCTCTTTGATTCATTTAAGATGAAAGCCTAGGAGCTCAGGCTCCTTTGTGATTTTACAATGTAGAGTCAATATAAACTAACATTTTTCACAGAAAAGAATTGTTACTTTCAAGAAATCCTTAATGCTTTTACGAAAGACACACTAATTTTAAAAAAATGCATTTTTACGAATAGCTCATTCTTAAAGCACACATATTGTCTACATGGAACATGCACTTTAACTTATACATAGCTGGCACTTAAATGCCTTGTTATTGTTGACTTCCCTTTCTGAGTACACACAAACACATACTTTTTCCTGGTCTTAACGTCTCACTGGATATGGCTTCCTCGGTCCTATTTGGCATAATGAGGAGAAAATGCTTTGAAACCAAATGAGGGGAAGAAAATAATAAAGCTACGCACATCATGCTTTTACTAACTTTAACGGCAATTAGGCAAAGAAATGATCTGCCTAGGGAGGGAATTGAGGGACTGCCATTAGACGTGTTAAGAATCTGATCAATACAATACTTGAGGGACCAACACAAGATGGGGCAGCGGGAGACAGGGACAACAACAATGGGGGATGCACAGAAAAAAAGAAAGAAAGAAAAAAACCCAACACATTTCTTGCTCCAACTAAAGGACAGATCAAATGACCCCAGAGGGGAGAACAGAATTTAGGCCCAGAACCTAAAAATATGAAACAGCATTTTTATCTAGTATAGGAATGAAACAAATACAAACCCAAAAAACAGTGACTTTTTTTAAAACACCGAAGCTCACCTGGTGTTAAAGGCAGAAGGCAGCAGCTATTTTTGTGTTTCTAAAGCCCCTTAATGCATTTTCTAGTGGTTCATCTTCTGGCAGTACGCTTTTCGTGCACTGTACTTCAAGTGACTCCACTTAAATAATAAGGTCTTTCAACTGACCTTGTAAAAGTCTTCCTTTAGAAATGCACAGATAGAAATGAACTTTAAAGGTCAGCCTTATAGGGGAGCAAAAAAAATCTGGTTTCCAAGCTGCAGGTTATATGTGCAGGTAAGGGGTGACTGCACTGCTTGCAAATGAGAACTATAAAATAGAAGCAGACTGATTTTCATTTTTGTTAAGGCAATCTAAAGTAAAAGTCCTAATAGACTCCTCATCCCTTTGCCACAAACAGACCTTACTAGATAAATACTCCACTGGAACTGCACTTTTCAGCCAAATCAGTCATTTCAGGTTCATGTGCAGAGCCATTGTAGACTTAATGAGAGGACAGCAAATGCACCTTCCCTCCTAAGACCTGCATCCTGTCCTACACAACATCACGCAAGGAGTCACCTACAACAATGTCTTTACCAAACATTTCCGTGGTCAAAAGGGATCATTTTCACAAACCAGTGCTAGCAATACACAGTACCAAAAAAGGTTTGCAGAGCGAATACACAGTTTTTTCTCCTGTTGGCCACAGGCTGCGCACAAGGGAGAAGTACATGTGCCTTTCTGTGCCTCACAGCACAGCCAGCAGTGGGATCACCACCGGCACAGAGGATGCCAGCGCAGCGGCTGGGGAGATGGAGCACCACCGTGGCCTCTCCACACCTTCCCCATCCAGCACCACATCCGTCCTCCTCTCAAATGTCATTGGCCCAATTGAGGAGAAAAATAATTAGTTTCACTCTACTTCCTGCTAATTACAGAGTGTATAATCTGCCAAACGATGTACACGCTCGTGTTGGCTGTGGCCTGCTGCCTCCCCCTGCTATCACAGGCATACTCACTCTGAGGCAGGCAGCGAATGGCTTACCAGTGACAGCTGGCAAACCAGCCTCTGGGAATAAAACATTTTAGCACTTCATAAATTTCTAACAAGGTTTCAAATTGCTTCAGTTTCCCTCCTCTCGGCTCTGTCAGCCTAGCAAAGGAGTTGGGGGGGAAGGAGGTGAACACTAATTAAATCTGCAGCAGCAAAGTACAACTGGTAAGATAGTTCATTATTTTTAATAAGTAGCAATTAGACCACAACTCCAAGGAAAGTTGGATTCTTCCTGCGATCCATTGGCAGCATAGGAAAACCAAAATATATTCTTCTGCCTCAAATTTTTAACATGGGAACAAGTAAAGAGCTTTAAAGTGCAGCTGCATGACATGTGTAAACTTAATGGAAGGTGACACACAATGCACTAAAAACTTGAAGGGAACATGCAGCATAGTTGGCATTAATGTTAAGGTTTCATATCACTATTCAGATAACAAATGGTTTCCAAATTCCTGTATGAAGCTGCCATCAGGATAAAAAGTTGTATTATCATTATTATTATTGATCAGACAACATACTATATTACACTGAATTTGACATCCTGTCCATAGCAATATAGCTAGAATAAAAATAATAGGATGCAAACGGCTATTGATCATATTTATAGCACACTACTTCACAGGTGTAAGCCAGCAACTCTCCTTTCAGTATGAATATAAAAAACAGAGGGACTAATCTAGAGGCCAAATGTCCCAGAAAACCAAATATTTATGCATTTGACAGCACAGAAAAGTTGTAAAAGTTAGATTTTTACATGTAAAACAGGACTATGGGAAAGGGGTAAGTAGAAATAGGTATTAGGAGAAAACAGAATAAGTCTGTTTAATAGGAAATAAACACCACAGTAGAATAATAGTGCCACATTGTTAGATCTAGACTTCTTCTTTGGCCAAAATTGTCCCTTAGTACATGCGTCCATATTTTACTAGTAGTGGAAACAAAAAGCCAGTACTGTGAACAGATTGATTCATTTGCACTATATTTAGCTTTGCAAAGAATGGTGCTGCTTTCAACTTGAGAGAGAAGAAAAGAGAAGAAGAGGCAGAAAGGTACCAAATCTGAGCTGTGTCACACATAAGAGTCTTCCAATACAGTCCAAAATCCTGCAGGAGGGAACAGAAGACAAAAAAATACCAAAACCCCAAAACGAATGCACAGCAGAGCAGATGCTTTTATTTTGCAAGAAGAAAGAATTTGCCATCAGGACCACACTTGCTGTGTCCTCTTCTCAGAAGAATCTCTAAACACAGATGTCTCTTCCAGAAAAATATATTTGCCTGAAAATATGTTTACTTTTAAAGGAAAGTTGAATATCGACAGAAAAAGGCATGCTATCAAACATTTGGGCATCTTCCTTAGAAAAGGCTGAGGCACTGAATGCCTTATTTGCCTCAGTCTTTACTAGCAAGACCATCCTTTAGGAATTCTAAGCCCTGGAGATGAAGGGGAAAGGTTGGAGCAAGGAGGACGTACCCTTGGTGGAACAGGATCCGGTCAGGGAATACTTAAGCAAACCAGACGTACATAAACCCATGGGCCCTGATGGTGCGTACCCACGAGTGCTGAGGTGGCTGGCTGGCCCCACATTGTGAAGCCACACTTGATAGTTTTTGACAGGTCATGGCAATTGGTAAACATAACTGAGGACTAGAGAAAAGCAAATGTGACTCTTATCCTTGAGAATGGCACAAAGGAGGAATCAAGGAACTACAGGCCACTTAGCCTTATCTCTATCCCTGGTAACGTGCTGGAGCAGCTAATCCTAGAAACCATTTCCAGACACAGAGGACAAGAAGATAATGACAAATAGTCAGTATGGAGTTACCAAGGGGAAGTCATGCTTGACCAGCCTGGTAACCTTCTATAGTGAAATGACTGGCCTCGTAGACAAGAGGAGAACGGTGGATATTGTCTGCTTAGACTTCAGTAAGGCTTTTGACACTCTCTCCCACAAGCTCCTCACAGAGAACCTGATGAAGTACGGGCTGGATGAGGAGACAGTGAGGTGCATTGAAAACTGCCTGAACGACTGCACTCAGAGTGGTGATCAGTGGCACAAAGTCTAGTTAGAGGCCAGTAACTAGTGGTGTACCCCAGGGGTCAACACTAGGTCCATTCCTATTCAAGACCTTCAGTAATGGTCTGGATGGCGGGCCAGAGTGTAACCTTTGCAAGTCTGCAGATGACAAAACTGGGAGGAGTAGCTGATACACCAGAGGGTCGTGCTGCCATCCAGAGGGACCTTGACAGGCTGGAGCAATGGGCTGACCGGAACATCACAAGGTTCAACAGGGGAAGCTCAAAGTCCTGCACCTGGGGAGGAGCAACTCCATGCACCAGTACATGCTGCGGGCCAGCCAGCTGGAAAGCAGTTTTGTGCCTCTACTACATACAGTGCCAGGGCCCCCCCTTTTGGGAGAAGCAAACAGTGGTGGAGGGATTCAACTAGCTTAGGTCAAGTATTGCAAACAGTTTTGACTGAGGAAAAGCTTATCCCCCCATAAGTTCAAGCCGTTTGGCCCCAAGTTTAAGACAGTATTCAAGTTCAATTACATTATCATGTGTCATGTGTAACTTAATTTCACCTCCTTTTTCTTAACTCAGAAGTTCATCCACAAAAATGAAACAAACTTTTCTTCCTCATTTGTAACATTTAATTTACTACAAAGAACTCACAATTCATCCAATTTTATTCTGTTGCTGCTTCATCAGAGATAGATACAAGCAGGAGGGGTGTTAACAAGCCAAGAAGAGATAGGGAAGAAGGTGAAAGATATAAAAGGAAGAAAGGGAGGAAAGGACGATGATGAAAAAAGGGGCTAGGGGAAAATGAAAATGGGACAAGAGAATAGTTGTCATGAAAATGCATACAGCATTTCTATCAGATTTCAATTCTAAAAGAGATCAGAATTCCAGACTTAGGCGAACTAAACTAAATTCAAAACCTTTACTTCACTGCCATTTCTCAAGCATGGACCTGAAAGTCCTCAAAAAGACACCCTCTGAAAAACAAGACCACCACCAAGAACGACCTCATCACTTTGCTATGAAAACGAGTGGCAAATATATTTTAATCTCACTTTTGCTCTTAGTTTGTCCTGTTATCCAAGAGACTGCTCAAGCAATAAATACGGAGACATTCAGTGCTAAGTTGTGATGGAGACCTGGCTGCTGCACTGTATGTTTTCTGGCTGTAGGGTTTCAAGTACAGGAGGTGCTAGTCATTTCAGCCATAGTACTGAAAGTGCAAATCAGCAAAATTCAAGCAAGAAATAAAATACATATAAAACAAACAAAACCAAGAATCATTACGCATTGGGACAGTGCGCCAAACTGGTTACTGAACTGCTAATTGCTTAGAGTTTTTAAAGCAAGGCTGGCTGCCTGTGTAAGTTGGGTGACTAATAGTAACGCATTAGCTTTATGGAGGGATAAAAAAAAAAATCTTAGAAAAAAACAGTATAAAAACAAATATTCAGGAGACCTGGAGCTGCTCAGGAAATAAATATTCTGTGTTATTAAATAATAGAAGAAGCAATAACATTTTAAAAATGCCTCCATCTTCTCCCCAAATGAGGGCACAAAGGAAAAATTTTATTTTGCTTACAACTAAAAAAAAAAAAAAAAAAGAAAAATCCCAAAACAACAGAACATTTTTATTCTGAACTAAAAAAAAATAAAAATGAAGTTTTGTATTAAATATGGCAGAATGGAACCTTCTAACTTTATTCTGAAAACATATGTAAGGCTTCATCTGCACACATTTTTGTTGCACTTTTAAAAGAAATGATATAAGAAACAATGCAACTTTACTGAATATTTTGTTTAATTAGAATGATGTTTTTAATGTGGACAACTATTTTGACAAGTTACACCTGGAGCAAGTCTCAAGAGCAAATACAATAAACAAAAGAAAGTGACTGTGTATTAGCAAGGAGGAAAAAAGGACATTTTGGGTTTGCTCCAATAAGGACAGGATTTCCTTTTCCCTCACTTTTTGCAGTTGCTAAACTAAAAGCCAAACACCCAAAACACACACTCAGAACACAAACCTCCTCAATTCATGAAAGTGACCACAATGAGGTGCTCCTGCAGTGCTCATTACTGACTTTTGAGGAGGAAAGTCAAAACTCTGCTTGAGTACTACAAATCATGGGAAGGACCACTTCAACATCAGCACTGACAGTAACTTCCAAGAACGTGAGGGGGTGGAGGGAGTTCTCATCCTTTCTCCTCATGACAAAAGTCCATGCCCTTACGCCCTCTGAAGGGGTGCCTAACCCAACCACTCCACAGGTGCCCAACTCACTGCCCAGCCCACCAAGATGCCTCCACATACATGTGCATACCTACTCCATAGCTTCAATTTCGGATCCCACCTCTATGCACATCCCACCTCCTCAGCAGCTTCTAAGCATGGAGGGTGGACACCCAGGTACCTTCTCCTCATCCAGCACCTCCCATCTATCCAACTTCACCCTCTGCAGCCAGCTCTGCTGGCAAGCCCTGGGCTAGAGATGCAGATCTGGGCTTGGCAGATCCCATGAGAAGGCTGGAGCATCACTGTGCACAGCATCACATTCAGTTCTCCACATTGCCAACTCAGACGCCCTTACTTGTATGTTACAGGGTAAGGACCTGTCACTCCATATCACTGGGCACTCCAGTGGGGCACGTGCCCCACTTTGGCACCTAATCCAAAGGCACATGCTATGTGCACTGTTACAGATTTCATTGCCTCCTCTCTGTATTAAAATGAACAGATATACAAATCGGTAACATTTTTGTTTCTGCCTATAGCTTTTCCGTTTTAGAAACAAGAGATTTTGCTCTAGAGAGTTTGTCCTCTTATCGATCAGAGCAAAGTCTCTTTTTGCAAGTAACAAGTCAGTAAAGACATTACAGGTTAACACCAACCAAAGTTCACCTCTACCTAAATTCTCCTGTCACTGGATAAGGTCACAATAAACTATTTCTGGGTCAATCCAAAGCTTTTTCTTTATCCTGGAACACATGCTGCTTCTAATCCCTGGTCTCATTATAGCCAGCAACACATACATAGGCTTAAGTAACCTGCATTACATAATCGGAGAGATACTGTCCTAATAATTTCCTGCAGAAGCACCAAGGAAACGTACCCATTAGGAATGAGCACCACACATCATCTCGTCATCTGAGCAAATTAAATACCAGGACAAATATGTAATTGGCAATATTTTGTGCAGCACAGCCAGAACAAAATTATAATTGTGTCGCTCTTGCCTAATCTTCCCAGGGCAAGCAGCAATCTCCTCTAGTGCAAGCCCCATATGCAGGAGGATGACCCGAGCCTGGCAGCGCTCCCGCAGCAAGTTTGACTTTCATCTTTGACAGGCAGCAAGGCTAAACAGATTAGTGTTCAGCCTTGTTCAGTCTACAGGCTGCCTGGTTGCTGGTGCTGCCTGCATGCCAGTGCTGGCCCACGGGGGTGCTTACCCACCCTGCGCCCCCTCTTCCCTCCATCCCTGTACCCTCTTCTCCCAGAGTGGTGTAGGACAAGAGTGGCACGACTGGCACTGGCACAATGCTCGGGACGGGCATATCTCGCAGCTCAGCCCCACCACATCCCACCCAGGTGCTAATGGCTCTGGACACACGTGCACAGCACCGCACAGCTGTGTCGCTTGGTCCCACAGCCCCACACAACAGAGGTTATGGGGAGGAAAGGGGTGGGCAAAAGGCAGCCAGCCTGGACTTCTTGCACCTGTGCTTACAGGCAAGTAAGGTCAGGGCGCTGCACGGGTTAGTACCTCAGCTTGGGTTTTATGTATATAAATTTAATTGCTCACCAGGATGGGAAAATATTAGTGGAGAAAAACAGTGTGGCTGAGGCCAGTGCATAATGGTAACACATACTACAGGTGTCAGTCTGAGACCAGCTATTGCACCTCTGCGGCAGAAACAAAGACTGAAGGTATCTCATGCTTGCTTTATGAAAAAAAAAAAAAAAACAGTTGCTTTGCTGCTCCTGGCTTTTTAATGCCAAAACCCACATTTATTCTTTCCCTGGGTGCTTTGCCTTTCCTATGCTCTGCCCTGACAGAAATTCCTCTTCACTGGGTAATGTTGTATTCCATCTGGCTTTTATGGCCTATCATAATCTTTTAATTCCTTGACCTTTCCTTAACCCAAATTTTCCAGATCCCAAATCTAACTTCTTACAAATCATTATCTTAGAAAATCAGCATTCATTCCCATCAAAAATACTAACAGATCTTACTACTAGCTGTTAAAAACACAACAAACCCTTCTTCAGCACACAGATTCAGGCAACAAGCTGATATCTATAGAGATTCTAATGAAGTTTTGCCAAACTAAAAAAAAAAATATAAAAAAAATTTTAAAAAAAAAAAAAAAAAAAAAAAAAAAAAAAAACCACAAAAAAACCAACCAAACAAAAAACAACCACCAAACGCCCACAAACAACCAAAAATAAAACCAATCCAAAAAAATGAAAAAACCCAAAACAAAACCAAACCCCAAAAAACAAACAAAAAAAAACAACCAAAAAACCAACCAAACAAAAAACCCCTAACTTTTTCTTATTTTGTTCACTAAATGAAATGTAAAGGCTTTCATCTCATACTAGCATCGCCTACAAGTTATCAGAATAAGTATGCAATGGAGTATATTTTCATTAGGTTGAGTCCACTTACAGGCAGCCACCTTCTAAGGGACACATTTGCCTCATCACCCCTGCCTTTACACCTACCAAGCTTTGGCTAAAGGATAGGGACCAAGAACATTTAAGCCCAGATGAACCACTTGTGGGTTCCATAAATCTACATACCTGGGGCTTTCACCATGCCATCAAATATTAATCAATGCTTTTATGTTATTCCAAATGCAGAGACAATGATTTAGAAGTATAAAACTACTAAAACATCTTCATTTAAAAAGCTTTCATTCCAAATCTTTTACTCATTCCACATGAATTCTTGCCACTGGGAGGGACTCAGGGTTGAAATCCTACATGCTTATCTAAAGCAGAAAACTGGGCAACCTTAAAAATATATGTTTTATTAGTGTCTTCAAACTCCGTGGGCAATCCCAGCAAAGTACAGGCCCATGGATGAACATGGCAGATGTACAGTGACAGAAATTTGATTACCAGGGAGAAGGACATGTATATATGTCAACCAGAATCTCGTATACCATCAGAAATATTCATATAGAAAAAAGAAACATCTAGTCATTATTCAGTTTACATATAGATGTTAGAAGATATGTTAGATACTTCACTACGATTTACAAAACATTATTATACCATTATGCTGTTGCATTATGAAGGTGAGATAAGTATTCCAGTATGATAATGAGTATATGTTATGCCTAACATCTTAACAGAGTTTTAAGCATGCCCATTACTTTGTATGTCCAAGTTTCACATCTTTGAATAACAGAATTAACAGCAAAATTTGTCGAAAACTTAGCTTCAGTTTAATGCAGGATGTGGACAAAAATTGCTGGAGTTACAAAGCGCCAGAAAATAATATATACCTGTGACTTTGTCATGGTTTGGGCCAAATCGGCCACTGAGGCGGATGACAGATGCTCTCTCCCACCTCTTTTCTCAAAGGCAGGAGGGATAGAGAGAAAGAAACTTATGAGTTTAGAAGGAATTAAACTACTTTAATGAAATATTAATAATAAAATAATAAAAATAAAATAATGAAATATATACAAAACCGTATCAAGCTCCCAGGATGACAGTCTTGCCACCAGCAGGCACTGGGAAAGTCCCAGACTGGACTCAGTGATGGATGGCAACTGGATTCCAGGTCTGGATTCTGGATCAGGATCAAAGGCAGATGAACAGACAGAGTCCTCCTCGGATGCCGGCCACCGAAGAAAGAGGGTTGACCCTTTGATCCCTCAGCTTTTATACTGCGCATGAGGCAGATGGGATGGAATACCCTGTGGGTCAGTTTTGGGTCACCTGTCCTGTCCGCTCCTCCCTGCAGGTGGGACACCTCTATGCTTTTCCATCTCCGACCCTCCAACAGGGCAAATAGCAAAGTTGGCTGGCCTTGGTTGTTATAGCAATAAGGATAAGCAAGAGCCTCTCTGCATCCCATTCCTTGGCATCAACTACAAACATAGGTCCTATCACTCAGAGTGAACAGTTTTCTGCACAACATGCTGTTAATTTCAGTAGTTAGAAAAGACCTAGCTAAAAAGTAAAGTTACTGAATAAAATTGGTCCTGTTATACCTCAAACCAGGACAGACTTGTCTTAAAAGAATATTACAACTTTTAATATTCATTTCAGTAGAACTTACACATTTTTTTCCTGATGTTAATACTCAGTGCTAGCAATGTTTCAGGGTATTGTATTTTACCCTGATGAACACATATATTAAGGATTGATTTTAAGGGAGATATTAACATACCATTTACTGCTATTTTAAAACTGAAGTTGGGACACAGAATAATAGAGAAGGATAGGGGCATGTTTCCAAGACGTAAAATGATGTTAGCAGGACAGCTTTTGAGTGATAATTTTATGACATAATTTTAAGACATAATTTTTTTGTCTTCAAGAACATCTCCACAGACTCCTGCAGCATCTGTGCCCTTTACAGGATGCAAGGAGAAGGCAGACAGAGGTTGTTGTAGGTTCTCTCGTTGCACAACAAATGGTCATATGTGGGACAGTGCAACTACAAAACAGTAGAGGGCTGATAAGGGAACTAATGGAGCTGTAAAACTGGGCATATTTTAGGCTAAAAATCAACCACTACCTTAGCACGCGCTGATGAACTGCTTATGTGATTAGAATGTCAGACGATACAGCGATACAGGCAAATTTTCCACCCTATTTCCTGAGGTTATATATTCATTCCTGCACTAAAAAGGTGAGCCCCAGTGCCAGAATAAGCATTGAAATCATTATAAGGGCACTTACAGATACCTTCATAAACCAAAATGGTATATTTACATGCTACTAAACTAAATGAGTGTTTGCCGTTGCATTTTGAAATAACTGTTTAAAAAGGGGTATTAACTGTTATAAACACAGACAAAAGACTTGATTCTTTTAAATGGTATTATTGAAAGAAAGAGAACGGTGTTTTATCAAACAATTTTCTTGTATATTTCAGTATCATATTTAACAAAATTAAATTAAGTGTCAAAAGGTGCCAGACAAATCCCACACAGAACTAAAATGAAATGCTCAATGATTCTTTTTTTTTTTACTCTATGATACTCTTCGGAAGAAAATGCATCTAATCTTGACCAATTAGGTTTGTATTTGATTTCTAGTGCAGAGAAGTCAATGGAGAGATATAAATACTGTCCTCCTTCAAGCATAACATATGAGAGATGTTTAAGTTGAAGCATACTATTGGTAGGAGAACAAAGCTGGCTGTGAAAATATCTGGGGTGGCAATTAGAAGATTGTTTTAAAGCCAAAATAAAGCAAGTTCTGTCCATATAACTAAGAGCGACAAATAACCCAACCAGTACATTCAAGAGGAAGATTACATGGTGATACAATTGCCTGCTGTCACAGAGGGCTAGAGCTGAAGAAACAGAAATTATATTTAGTTTCATGTTCTCACAAATATCACACAAGAATATGACACCAGAGTCACAAATGAAACAACCACAAAAAAATTAAACTTTACATTTAATTCAAACTAAAATAACCTTTTTAAAAATTCAGTAGCTCAAGAAGGCAATGTTTTGGGGGTAGAGACATAGTCCATACTACTCCGTGTACCAAGCAAGCTGGATTCAGACAAACATTTCACAACTAGAACTCCTAAACCATGAGTACGTTGACATACTTCTCTGAAGGAAAACAAAGGAAACAAACAAAAGGAAATGGGCAGTGAATGCATTTCATCTCCAAGATCCCAAAAGGTTAATGGGGTCTGACCTATGCTGAACTTCATTCTGAACATGCACTAGCATGCAATCAATATACAATGATCTCCTAGGCTGCAGCTAGAACCTTCAAAACTGCTTGCTGGAAATCCACCTGATGTGTAACAGCCTTGCATCAAAGCTGTGAATAAAATTACTTGAGGGGCATTAGGAGCTCTGTTCACTGCCTATAGAAGAGTGTCAAACCAGAACAGCAAAAATAACCTCTCCAAGCATTTATGCTGCAGCAGGGCCTGAGGTCAAGCACAGGACTAACACGCCAACCTTAGGTAGTATTTAGCAGATAAGCATCTATTTTTCAATGGAGCATGGAGCAGAAAACTTGGCTGTAATTTAGAGTTTTTCTCCCATGCAGTAACACTATCTGCCTTCCTATTAGCAATCAACTCCCTCCCTCTTGTCCAGCAGATCCTGTGGATGCAACCACTACAGAGAATATTCACCTTCACCCCTTAGAGAAAAGTCCCATTCAATACAGTTTTTCCATAGCACTCAGAGGTCATCTTACCTATCCATAAATAGAACATGGTTTTAAGAGAGAAAAAAAAACAAACAAACCAAAAACATAATGGGAGTGGAAATTATAGCAGTGATTAGAAGCTTAGTTATAGACTTTAATAAAGGTTTCCAATATCTCCAGGCATTCAATGTTTTCTTTATACCATGCTTGAACTACACTGAACAGATAAGGTGAGAAAATAAAAAGGTAGAATGTTCTCGTTACTCATTTTTTTCTGAACGTCTGAAATCTTCACATCATTCTATTTATTCCTATACCTACCCCAGCTTTCCAAGTACTATGATTTAATTTGGTCAATTCTGTGTCCATTCTTATTTTATCCATTCCATTTAATGTTTCTTATAGAAAAGATTTTGGCCTAGACTACTCAAGTTCATACACTTTTCTCACAACTTTTTTCGTCTGTTTTCTTTTTCCATCCTCTTTTTGAAGTTGCTGGTTCAAGTTCAGTAGAGAGAAGAAAAAGCCCACAGGACATGATTCTGATGTGTGTCCTAATCTGTCAGTCTATCCCAGTGTAACCTGCACTGCTGTTTCTTTTAGTCTGCTCGTAGATCCTTCTATGAAATTTAGCAGTATCACAGTGTTTCTTATTAATAGCAACATTTCAACATACAGATACAAGTCACTGGTTACACGACTTTTTGAAAATATTCCACTTGGAGACTGGCCATATTAGATCTACTTGACTAGATTTGCAAGACTGATGAGCATTACTTTGTGTAAACTACCAGCTGAAGCTCATTTTCAAATAGAGCTAATCAGAAATTATTATTGAACCCAAGAGGGAAGAGACCAGCTCTGTAACTGGGGTACTCACTAGGGTTGTAAACAGCCCCCAGTCAGTTCAAATTCATAACAAAGTGTTCAGCTACATGCTTTTTTATCCTATATAGGTTATTATTCAATGAAGATTTCCTTCTCCTTTGTTTTTCCTCATTAACCAACACCTCCCAAAAAAACCATCCACCCACCCAACCATTCCTATCACGCAATCAGAAGTATTATTATATGAGGTGAAAACTATTCCCCAGGGAGTTTATCACACAATAAAAACAGCATCACAGTGCAGCCTATTGTTATGTGGGCCCTTGAACAGATGACCTGAAGTGGTACTACCTCTCAAGAGATGCTTTTGCAGCTTCTCATGGACTAGCTAGTAGTAGAGGCTAATATGATTTTCAGAGGACATTAAAGCAGCTGTTGAATTAGATAAACGTACAGGGTAACTTACCATAAGTGGCATTTGTTTTATTAGCCACAAAACAAAATATTTGTATCGTTAACATGTGATCCATGAGTCTATAATACAGCCTTGGGAAAATGCTAAAATCTCAGACCTCCAAGTAACAAAACAAGCCCTTGGAATTAAAAGCCTCAACAGATCAGATAAGAACTGAAGGAAGCCAAACAGCAAAAAGCTTTTATTCTTTAGCACTTCTCCTCCAGTACACCTTTAGGCACTTCTCCTCCAGTACATCTTTAGCCTCAATTTAATTCCAAAATCCTGTTCCCCCCCACCCCACCGCCATTCCCTATCTGATTCTTTTATAAGCTGAAAATTAGACTTTCCAGATCTGCACAAAAATGTACTTTGAATTATTGGGGGGGNGGGGGGGGAACACAATGTTTTTCCATCAAATGCTTCATCAGAAATGCATACTCAAGAGCTCTTCTCAGGAAAATCAGAATAGAAGGTGGAAGAGGCTTATCAAATCATTAAACATAGATGTGCACATCTGGCATCAAGACTTCTATGTACCATAAAGAGACAGTGCAAGACTTAATTCAAATGGAAACTGGAATTAGCTCTCCAGTGCAAATATGGAAAGATGCAGCTGACCTCTTCAAGATGGGGGAATACAGAAGGAGAGATGAGGAAAGAATTCAGCTGTCTAAAGGTCATCACCTAGTGCTCTATAAGACACTCACACAGAGCTGACAGGTAACTACAAAACCTGCAGGAGGACTCATCCCTTCCAGGACAGCTGCTCATGCCCAGGCAGGATACGGCACAGAACTCAAAGGGACACTAACCATCTAGGTTTAGGCAACTTGATCCCCAACATGAGGTCTACCTCAAGATAGACCTCTCTGGTACCCACTGGCTATAATGGCTGGCTGTTCACAGACTACAATCAGAGCTTTTCACCTAACTGACTAGCAAATGGACAGTCACAGATAGACACCTAAATATCTTTTAGTTTTGATCTCAGGTTGATTCTCACCCCTTCCTTACTCTAGGCTTCATTTAATCAAACCACTGTATCACCAAACAGTCTACAGTACCTGTTACCTAACTTTTTAAATATGTGATCTTAAATAAAAAGATATAGATCAAAGCAGACAAACCAGTCACCCTATAGAAAACATCAGGAAAGAAATGTCCACCACTCTGGAAGGCAATAGAAAAACCTACTGCCTATTTATCCGGTGCTAAAATGTCACTTGAAGTACACATCTGTATGCTAATCACTCACTGCCCTTAAGACTGTTGTATAAATAATTTCACCTCGCTTTCCTAGGTATCATAGTTATGCATGCCTTCCTGATCAATAATGGTCAGCGGATGCTGCTGCTCTGATTCCACCTCTATTAATTTTGGTCTCCTCTTGGCATTATTACAATTGAGTTCTAATAAAATCTTTATTTCACACCACATGTAATATATCTCACTTGCAACCGTCCACAGATGTAAGCATATATGTATTTTGTATATATTATAGTGATAGTTCCCAGTGAACAGGAAAATTGCATAGCAGAAACTGAAAAACAAAAGAGAAGACTATTTACTGAAAGGAAAAGCAGTAATTTGAAGCAATTAAGGCATATTTTGTGCTTGAGAAGAGAGTTGTCAGCATACAGATACTACTTGCTTAGAGACATGGTTTAGTGGCAGACCTGGTAGAGTAGGGTCAATGGTTGGACTAGGTGATCTTAAAGGTCTTTTCCAACCTAAACGATTCTATGATTCTATTCTATGATTTTACATATACCTCTTTAAACTTGATGAAAATAAATAGAAAGGCATAAAGGCATAGATCTATGGATAAATATAGTCCTAACTGTAGCACCCTTGAAATTATTAAAAGCAAGACATAGGAGTAGAGGGGGGTAAAAAAATCAGCATCGGGGATATCAGCATCATGAATTATTTCTATAGTTACAGACAACAGACATATTTTTCATGGTACAAGATCTTCCAGTAGAGCCAAGTGACCTCAGGTATGTTTGGGTACTAAGAGCAGTATGCAAGGTGGTATCACTGAGTAGAGGGGACACGAGACTGCTAGTTCTATGCTCTTGCCCTTAATCTGCCTGGTTTCCACTGCATTCATCATGACTGAGTCCAACATAAATAGTTTCACAAGGTCAAAAATGAGTGGAAAAAACCTTCATCAGTAATACCAAGGAGCCAGTTAGGGCCAGAGGAGAGGAATGAATCATCTTTCGTTACTCTTGAGGAAATGGGATATTATAATTAATGGGAAAAACTGCACCTATTTCATGCATATAACATGAATGCTAAGGGAACCAAGACATTTTTGACAAATTGGACATCGCACACAACATACTTATTAATTCATAAATTAAAAATACATTCTGTTACCCTATCAAAGGAAACTTTGCTTGTTTTTGTCTCTCTCAGCAATCTTTTTTTTCCTTTTTCTTTTTTATCATCCAAGCTGTAAAAAAAAAAAAAGCTCACATTTTTGAAGGAAAATCTTAAAGGGTTTCACATTCATCTTGAACCATCGTGCTTCTCTGCATTTCAGATTGAGTTGAAATTTCTAATTGAAATGATTTTTCATGAGTTAAACTATAAAGGAGAAATAAGTGATACATTTCAATTATTTATTCATCTCATTTATAATTAATTAGGTTTTTCTCTGTGCACAGTCAGGCTATACTAGAATGTTTGATTTTTAAAACCTTCCCTATCATCAGGCAACAATGGATGACTGCTTTTCTCATGTCACTCTTGTTTTAGTTTGCTCTAGAGATTCAGACAACTCCCATTCACATCTTGGTTGACTTTAATGCATTAACCCTCTCAAGTCAGAAATGACAGCCAGAACCTTTTCAGGGAGAGGCGTTAGGCAGAGCTATGTGCCAGGCTGCACGCATACAAGCGGCTCTAGGTGTAGAGGTGAGGAGGGCAAAGTTGGGATCAATCCCAGTTAAACATAAGTCTTTCCTCCTCCTCTCCACTGAAGGACAAGAGAAGAAAGTTGTGCCTAGGTGAACAGACCCCAGGACACTTCTGGTTTTCAGCAAGGTGAGCAATTTCTTTTCTTCACCAAAGGAGCAAGAATAAAGGAAAGAGGGGGAACCGCTTACAAAAAGCATGGCAGGCAAGAACTTCTGAAGGAAAACAGGAATAAGGACTTCCAGACCATTCTTCTCTGAAGACAGCGTTCTGGGGATGGCTCCATCACGTGCTGTACACAATGAGTGAAGCAGCAGAACCTCCCCGCATGGCACGGACAGGCCCCGGGTAGGTGGCACTGGGAGCTGCTCCTTGCAGCTGCTTGCACACCAAACCACCCTCAGCTCAGCCTGAGCACTAGGTACCATGCTTGCTGTCTTACCGTGTTCGTCCTAGCTGGAAGGAGATAAGGAGAAGGGGGTTTGTTGCACACTGGTGTTGAGAGAATAAACGTGAGGGACGGGGAGGAGGAGGTATTTAATCCCAGGAGGGCCTTCTAAAAAAATAAGCTCCAGTTCTACCTTTTTCCCCCAGCAAAAAAGATTAGCTTGAAATCCTAATTAAAAATATTGAATATTTTTATACTTGAAAACAACCGACCATGTTTCTAAGCTTTGCTCCTTGGTCTCGAGGGTCAGAACATCCCTCTTTAAACAAAGGCTGACAGGCACCTGTAGTCACAGTGCTCCACAGACAGGTAGGCCTTTTCAAGGAAAAGAAAAAGTATTATGTTGTGCAATAAAATCCAAGGCAGCTTAAAAAGTCTTTTTTTGTAAGTGACAAATAAAAGGTGCTGCACTTGTGGAACAAGAGGAACATTAAAAAACACACAAAAATAACACCAAAAAAGTTAGGACTGGATAATTTTCACAAATATGTTATTTTTTTTAAGAAGGGTTTAGAAATTGTCAAACCTCATTTTCTCCAAAGGCATCTAGCAACAGTACAACAGAAGCTGCATTCCTCCTGTATAAATCACTAAACTCAGAATCTGAGGTTTAAAGAAAGTGGCAAATATTGCAAAGCTGGTAAGATCTCAGCATGCAGTAACACCATAGTTTTCATATAGAGATACTTTAAGATTTTCTAACACTGATAATACCATGCCTAAATGTTACTATTCACTTAAAACCAGTAAGACTTTAATATGAAGAATAATGGAAAGATGTATTAAAATCTGCACCACTGAACTGGGAGGAAATCAGGACTTTACAGTAACCATTAAAAACCAAAAACAAAGATAGACCTGTCTTATAGAAGCTAGAGAAGCGTATATCTCAAGAAATACCAAGTTTTACAAAATAGCACGAGGAGCTCCAGCTATAGCAAAGAGAGGAGGAGCAGGAAGGGGCAACAAAGCTGTGCAGCTCCAACGGTGCTCATTGGGTTGGCACCTGCCATCTCCCTTTTTGCACCAGGAGATGAACCATGTACGCTACTGGTCTGAGGAAATAAACCTACTAGTTCTGTAAGACTAATGCAAAATTAATGCATGGGGTGTGATGGAAGGCACAATACCCTCTGCTGCAAGCACGCGGTGAAAGGGTAGGCTCCCCCAGCCAGCGAACACGACTGTGGTGCACAGAAGGACAGTTGCGCTGCCACAAGGAAGGAGAGAGGAGGATTGAGCTTCTTGGTCCTAAATCAGCTGAGCAGAGGGGAAAGTGGCAGCATCCCTGTGCACTCCTGGCTCGAGGCAGGCTGCAGGCAGGCATCCCAGTGTAGCTGGAAGGTGTCCTTTGCAGCCCCAGACAGCACGCTGAGCTCTGGAGGACAGAGCTTTACGTGGGAAGTGTGAAAAACAGGGTTCGATTCGGGGCGCTCAGCTTCACATTCGCTCAGCTGGCGTTAAGCCCAGAGGGACTCTGGCAGTGCAAATCCAGCAAACAGCCACAATAACCTGAGCACTCCCTATGCCATCCCCCTGTCCTGTGAGAAATTCGCTCCTCTTTCATCTGCTGGATTCAAGCATTAGGCTATCCGCACACACCACTTCTGCGTTGGCTCCATGAGACCACACATCCCCGGTCCTCACCCCTGCCATCATTCATGCAAGATGGCCATGGTCCCAGGACCTGAGCTAAGGGGAAGCACTTCACAGCAAACCTCCCGCTGCTTCCTCTCCCGCTGCCTGCCCTGTTCCTCACCACAGCCTCAGCTCACCAGCACATCGGAGCTCATACAGGTGCTCTCCACGGGAGCTCACAGCTGCCTCAGCACCAGGGATCACTGGGTCCTCATGAGGTCTGAAACCCTGACAGTTGCTGCCCACAAAGGCTTACTGCACCATTGTCTCACACACAGAAAAAAGAAGAAAAAAAATAAATCACAACTCTCAGCGGTCCCCAAAACACACATACACACAGAGAGAAGCTCAGCTATATACCTACCATCATTACCTTTTTAATATAGCTCCCAAACACATCCTGCGAGTAGAGTGAATCAGTTGAGTGTCAGGATGCTAAAGGTCAGCAGCCAAACCAAATATAAAATGAAGGACAATGAAAACAGATCACTCCAGGTTTGGGGGCCTATCTTTCCTCCACAGTGTATGTTTTACCGGCACAGTTAGCTCAGAATTTTTAGCAACCGTGAAAACTTAAGGGACACAACTCTGTGGGACACAATTAAATCTGAACCCAAGGTGAACAATACACCATACTGCCATACCTGCAATGCAAGAACAATTCAATTCTTCTAAAAAATAAATATGATTTTCAGCCCTTCTATGCAAAGTTGCTATATTGCACTGTTTCTTTCTAATGTGAAAGTTATATAGAATTGCATGCGGTTCTTCCTCCCCTTAGGGGGGCTCTATTTCACCTTTTGATGTAATCTTGTTTGATGTTTCCCTCACCATATTAGAAATGTTTTCAAAGCAGACAATCTCCTATTGAATCTTCCTGCTAAAATAAAGGCTTATTATAGTCGATGCTTTATGTAGGTCAAGAACAGTTTTACAGATCCTCATGTAAATAAGGCTTGAAGCAAACAACCCATAGGGATTCCCCTGCCCTCAGGTACTACAATGTTTTAATTCGGTTGGTTACACAAACCCTATTTTTCAAAAAACAGTTTTTGTTTTTCATTGTTAGATGCACAAACTTTCTTGTTCCATGGCCTAAGGGCTTCTTTTGTTTGTTTGTTTAGTTAAAAAGCTGTGGTTTTGGCAGTGTGCCTAGTGATGGTGTACAGCACTGGAGGGATTTCAAGTGTTCTCCTATCATTTGCAGGTATTTTTGTTGTCACAGATTTAGTGTTTGATTTTGAACCCCACGTTCTACCAGCAGCTGCAGGATCCACCCTGAAACACTGAAGAGCATCCTTTGATGGGGAGAAGACTTATGCTTCCCTCTCTCACAATGACTCCCTGGCAAGTAGCCCGATATAGTGGATTAAGGTTTTGTATCAACTTGTACGTGATACATGTAATCCTGTTGGTTACAAGGGGACAACTGAAGGTGATCGGCCACTCATGTTTGGCCTGCATTTAAAA
>VYXH01012406.1:0-11955 GCA_013397275.1 Burhinus bistriatus | reverse complement strand
CCAGACTGCCACGACTTCTCAAATATGATGGATAGTGGCTTAGCAACTTTATCTGCCAGTTCCCTCAGGACCTGTGGATGCATCTCATCAGGTCCCATGGACTTGTGCACCTTCAGCTTCCTTAGATGGCCTTGAACCTGGTCTTCTCCTACAGTAGATAGTTCCTCATTCTCCCAGTTCCTGCCTTTGCCTTCTGTGACTTGGGTGGTGTGCCCAGAGCACTTGCTGGTGAAGACTGAGGCAAAAAAGCCATCGAGTACCTCAGCCTTCTCTATATCCTGGGTAACCAGGTCTCCCGTTTCCTTCCAGAGAGGGCCCACATTTTCCCTAGTCTTCCTTTTATCACCGACATACCTATAGAAGCTTTTCTTGTTGCCCTTGATGTCCCTGGCCAGATTTAATTCTATCAGGGCTTTAGCTTTCCTAACCTGATCTCTGGCTGCTTGGACAATTTCTCGGTATTCCTCCCAGGCTACCTGTTCTTGCTTCCTTTTTCTGTTTGAGTTTCTCCAGGAGCTCCTTGTTCATCCATGTAGGCCTCCCGGCAGTTTTGCCCAACTTCCTCTTTGTTGGGATGCATCATTCCTGAGCTTGGAGGAGGTGATCCTTGAACATTATCCAGCTTTCTTGAGCCCCTCTTCCCTCCAGGGCTTTATCCCACGGTACTCTGCCAACCAGATCCCTGAAGAGTCCAAAATCTGCTGTCCTGAAGTCCAAGGTAGTGAAACTGTGACATAACAACATTGACAGATAGGGGGATGGAGCAAGAAGGGGAAGAGCAGTAGAGTAAACCAAAACAAAAGAAACCTATATTTCTACATCCTCTTGCTTAATCCATATTCTCTACTCCTATTTCCTTTTCTTCTCCCTGGGTATGCAGGAGCTCCAACGAGAAGACTGCAGAGCAATCAGAAGTTTAAACAAAGATCTGTGAAACTGAAGGCGTTTCAACACAAGGGAAGATAAGGACAGAGCAAATGGCAGTATCTGTAGGACATGGTAGGAAATTTCAGTAGTACAATCAAGGAGAGAGACTATATGAAAAATATAGAGAAGTGATATGAACGGAGGCTTCAAAGGCTTGTATTTAGCAAAATAAATAGAGATGGAAAGAAAGCATCACCATTCATGACCTGCAGTGAGGTGGAAGTTGCCAAGAGTTCAACATATAAGCTGACACGACAAAGGCTCTTCCAAACATCCCAGATACAGAATAGAGCCCTTACTAACTGAAAATATATGAGAGGAAACAAAAAAGACACAAGGTCTATAAGCAACTGATAATAGATCTTAGAGTTGACTTTTTTTGCTAGCCCAGCGTAGGTGAGACGAGGTGCAAACACATGCATGTCCTGCTGTTGAGCATGGGCTTCCACTGGCTGTCCTGGAAGTAAAGAGAAGGACTGCATGAGCATTTCTTTCTACATCTTTACAGAAGGCTACCCAGGCTCCCTGCAAGGAGGCAAACTGTAGGATTTTATGTCCCAATCTACTACAGAGCAACAACACTAAAACATAAACCCAAATACATTATTACCATCTCATTAAATTTAGGCAGTATGAGGAAGGGGAGAGGAGACATAGTTATCTTTCTGTAAACCATGAAGTTGAAAAATATCCAGGAATAATGAATATAGAAAAAAAGAACAACCCAAATTCACTTTACTATCTCATGGCAAAACTCTCACACTGTACCCACCAGTTCCAGCCTGGAGGTAGATTTCTGTTCCCAGCTGCAGAGTGTGAGGCACCACCACCCCAGGCTGAGCTGCAGCCCTTCCTCAGATATGGGCAACTCAGCTTCACAGCTCAAGCTTGGTCAGTGAAGATGATGCCATCCTCCCACTAACTGCTGAGAATAATTCTGGTTGTATGGGCAGTGGGGGGGACACAGATCTGAGACTTTCCTGATAAGTGTCTCAGGAAACAAATGCAGTTGCCAATTGTCTGTGGGTCACCAAGCGGTATCACTTTAGTGTCCACAATGACACTGAAATTTCATTTTCCCAGCCCTCAAATATGAAATATTGTATTCTACTTGCCTTCTGGGGAAGCACAGTGATTTTTTTCCCCTCTCTCAAATCCACTGCCTGCTGTGACTTCTTAAATATCTATTCAGCCTTTCTCTCTCTCCCTTAATTTTTACAAGATGCAGCCTAGGCAATCTCTAGGACTATTAAAAAAAACAGGCTTTATTAAAGAAATGAATGCACACTTCTCCCCTTTGTTCCTCTTCTCCCCATGCAAAACCTAAATATCAAGTTGGTTTCAAGGGAAAAGCAAACATTACTTGGCAGGGAGAGGGAAGAAGAAAAAGCAGTTCTAGCACTGAATCTATTGTATACCATCAGGTCTTTAATCAGTCCTGCTACCGATGTATTCTTTAGTAACACACATGTCTGAGTGGGAAAAACAAGGTAAAGAAAGCAAATTCAGGGCATCAGTGGTAATTTGCAGGTGGTTTCAATGGAAGCAGGGTGAAATACTCCCAGCTTTAAGACAGCAACACCCACATTCTATCATTTTTAGTTTTTATCACGTGAGTTTGTTATCCAGTTTACCAGGAGGGCACCTTTGAAAAAGAGGTGCCTTTCCCTTGATGACCACCTGGCAGCTAATTACTAGCGTGCTTCCAAGTGCCTTTTTAAGTTTGCTTATCATCTCATTTCCAAGTAAGGCAGTACTGAAATTCCTTAGAAACAGAATATGACATCATAAGAAGGTTTTGCAGAAGCTCTCCCTGTATGTCCGTTTATATTAGTCTCATCATCCATAACAAGTGTTTAAAGAGCAGAAAAACAACCATGATGCATAATGCATTGTGTCATGATGCATAATAATTAAAACCCCTCCCCCGGCTCCTGAGGTTTAAAATCTTTCCAAGTAAGCATTTCAGCGTAAAGGCTTTGACAAAAATGCCATTTAGGGACTTTCAAATTTACAGCTATGCAATTTGTCATCATTTATATTAGCAAGAAGGTTTAAAATAAAAACAACAATGAAAGGAAGATAATACAATGCAATTCTGCACTTGATGAATCTCCTGTTGACTAAAAACCCCTATGCCTGGCAGCCAGAAAAGTTATTAACCTGCCAAATTACAGATGGAATTGGTGTATTTTTCCCCCAGAATTCTTTAACCAGAAGAATATAGAGTATCCCATGTTCAAGTATTAGCAAAGGTTACTTGCCTTTGGAATATTGATTAGCACAGCCCTTGTGGGAATTATTTCACTTTTCCAAAGCAAATTAAAGATCTGAAAAGCAATTCTCAACTTAACTTCAAATGCAGTTATTTAAAAATGGATGATTAACGCAATTACTGCCTGGCACAGAGAGCACAGCTTTCCAGAGGCAGCCAGTGGAATTCACAGTTAATGCTGAAATCAGATTACCTTGAAAGAGCTCCCTTGATCCAGGGAAGAAAAAATAAAATTGATACCTAGAAGCTTATTTCTCACCTGAATAACACATTTCCTTCTAAACCATGAACTGTATTGCAGTTAGATCTGCACACACCCGAGCTCAGGTTCTCTAGATTTTTCAAACTAAAGTACACAGGAGCAATTTATTTACTTGCATCCCTATGATTTGTTCTTCATTCACCTCCAAGGTTTCCAAAGTGCCTGCTGAACAATGCTAATGCTGCTTAAAATAAGCATTTCTGTGGGCTATTTTCTTTAGTAATGATTCACTCAACAGTAAATTAATTTGGTTTTTCTTTCGGACTTCCATACAGCAACCACTAGCATGAAGTATACATGTCACGTTCCTGAGCACAGTTATTCTAACATCTTTTGAGGAAGAACACCCTCTTTATTAACTGGTGAGGAACCAGCACCTGTAAAAACCAAGTAGATTTCCCTGACATCACATCTGAACACAGAGAGCAAAGCAGGGATTTGAGCTTAGGTCTTCTAAGCTCTAATGCTTAGCCACCTATCACTGTTCTTCTGCCTAGTTACGGAGCCATTAAGATCAAATACAGTTTCAAAATCAATGCAGAAATATTTCCACTGAAACTTTATGTCAACTGCTACTCAGTTTTAAAACACCAATACATACTTCTGCTAAAATAAGGACTTGATAACGCTAGTAATACACATTTCAGAGGTAATTATTTTAGTCACGTTTTCTCCTGTTTCAGGTTCTAAAAATGTACCAGTTTTAAATCTTTACCAGATAGCATAAGCGATAATGAGTTGTAAATCCACAGAACTAAAATGTTGCTGGGAGCACTACTTATGACTTGTCAATCAGTATGTCTAAAAGTATATCAGTAGTCTATATAGTGGTGCGGTTTTTTTCTTCAGTCACATAAATTAGACCACAGACTATGAACACAAAATTGCAAAAGCCTGTATGTCTTCTTTTTTAATAGTTCTACAAAATGGTCATATAATAACTTTTTTTTTAATTGACTAAATGTGATGACTCAATAATCACTTTTTTCTTTTCTGAATGAGGAGAAGGGCAGGCTAGCAAATGTGAGCCATTATTTCATTATATGGTGTTTCATATTCCAATCAGTTTCTTAATTAATTGGGCAACCATGCAATGGCAAATGCAATTGTTGGCCAGACCCAAAAGCAAGGAGCTACAGTCAAGAACAAGCAATTCCTTGTTATGTGTACTAGAATATTTAGGACTTTACTGTAAGACAACAGTGCACAAAATCAAGTACCTCTATGAATGTTTATTACTTTGAAAGATCTCAAGAGGCTAGAATGCTGCCTCAGTCTCATTTCCTGGGTTCTTGAGCACCACAGCTTTCTATGACGTAGAACAAACCATGTATTGCCCATTCCAAGCAGAAGGAGTTTTCACTAATGACAGATCAGCAGTGAAAATTTACGTACAAAGAGGACTTGAAAAGCATTTCGAGCTGCATTTATTGCTTAGGGAAGGAAAAAAAAAAAAATGTATATATAGAGAGGCCTCTTTCCAGAGGGACAAACACATGTCATTCAGGTGTTAATATTTACTACAGCATCATCCAGAAGAGAGTCTTATTTTTGCCACAGTACTTAGAGTTCATTAGTTGCAGTTGTAACATTCTTATCCTGGAATAAAATCACATCCATAAAATGTCTACACTAGATCACCACCAACTGCTTATACTCAACACATACAAAGCAACTGTGTTATTGCTGAAGGGCTACAATGGAGGAGGACAGGCCTAAGATTCTTTTAGGAGCTGGTTGTTCACATGATTTAGGTCAAATTGTGCAGGGTTTGATGGCTAATGCAGCCACTTTTAATCAGATATAATAAACTGGCTAGGGTCTCATAAATAAGAAGATTAAAAAGGTTTGGGTACACTGACAAGAAAAAATAATTCAAGTAAGACACATTTTCACTGTTTTGCTAATGCTTTGCTGTTGACATGACTTGTCCCTTGAGAATTTCAGTTGTGAAAGGACATGTTTTCTCAAACATTTGCACATTATGATCAGGTACCACAGCACAACTAATTAAACACCACTTTGCTAGGACCTTCACATTTGTTATAGCCTGTCACGATCAAAAGTCATTCATGTTAATGGTTTTATAGAAGTGCGTATGTTCATTTTGAAGTTGCATGCCAGACTTTGTTTTTGAGGTTTTACAAAATTATATTTCTATGATATTTTCTCAAAGTTTATTTGCTAGAGTTGCCAGTAAAACATAACTGGTCCCAGATGTAAGATTTGTGATTGATAAAATTAAATCACTTCAATTCTCTTTTCTGTGGAAATTTCATTGATCTGATCTGTGATCTCTTTCTTTGCCAGAAAGCATTTTTCTGAATATTCTTTCTAAGCGTTCTCCCACAAACACACTCCAAGCTGATGAAAGCACAGGCAGAACTTGAAAGAAATATTGACTTTGTAGAAGCACATTTATTTTCATTAAGTCAGTTTTTCCAAGAGGGAATAAAAGTAAGTCACTCCAGGTGTTTGAATCCAAGCTTCTTTCTGTAGAGTTAAAGTAAAATTTCTTATTCAATTTTAGTCATCTCCGAGGATGGATCATCCCTGAATATTTACATTTCTAGTGTGACTGGGGAAGGACAGAAAGGGGAATCGTAGGAGAAAAATAAGTTAAAACACAGATAAATTGCTGTCCTAACTTTCAAACCAATTTGTTGGGACTGACCAGTGCTATGAGACGGCACCAGAAACAGCCCTGGCCAGGAGAGGGGAGGACAGCAGGAGGAAGTAGACTTTCCTCGTGAGCTGAGAGCTAGTTCTGCACTAGCTGTTGTTAATGCATAAGGAAAAGGCAAAAGACAGGAAAATTTAAATTTCTGTGCCCTTCAGACAAGAAAATCTTCCACACATGGTCCAGAGTTTAGGTGCATACAGTAGCTAAATAGTTTTAACTCATTAATTCCACTTTGAAAATATAGCATATGGGTTATCCAGTGGTTTTTGTTGGTTTTTTCCCTCCCCTCTCCCCAGATGATCTTATTTCTGCTCTGTTTAATTGTTGTTTCTAGGCATTACTAATTATCATTCATGGAAAATGTAATCAGCTGCTCATGGACCCAAATCCAAGAATTAACTGTAGGTTTTTTTGTTTGTTTTTTTTTTTTTTTTTTAAAGGAAATATCCAGATTTGTGCAGGAGGACTGTTTTCACATTCTAATACCCTCCTGACCCTCTCTCTCTCTCCAGATACACAGACAATAGCTATTGCAAACAGCAGAGAACTGAGACACCTGCAAAGTACAGGAGGTTTTCAGAGAGTAAGACTGGACAGCACTCGAACTGCACATACTTCTTCCAGACTACGCATTCACAGGGGTTGGGGGCAGTCTGAAGCTGCACCTGATACAAGCCACACTTGCAAGCAAAAACAAGACAGGGAGGGTTGATAATATTTTCCTAAGCATGCCATGTGTCTCACTGTCCAACACATAAGCAGCAATTTTTGGGGGGGAGGAGGGTTTTTTAGCAGTCAGTGATACAAACTAGATACACAGGCAGGCTGGTGAGTGGGATAAGGGTACCAAGATGAAATCTTGGGGTTGTGGTCTCCCCAGTCTTGTCTCATGAAAGGAAAGGGGCTGCCCTAGCTTGCAGTCCTGTTCTTTCTCTTCTCCCCCTATCAGGTGCAACAACGTGCAGCCCTGACCACCCTACCACAACCCCAGAACTATGAAGAACAACCTGACCTGAAGCAACTGAGCTGATACTAACTTTAAATCAGCACACTCAACTGTAATCGAACAAACCAGCCAACCCCAAATACATTGAGAAAGTGCGAAGGTCAGGGAGAGAAGCCGAGAGCAAGAGAGAAAGGTTTACATCCATTAAAACCAGTCAAGGAAGCGTGACTGTTTCCCAGAAAGGACAATACATGTGTCAGGCAGAACACTAATGGTCTGACAAATTTGCTAGTACTAAGGGTTGTTTCAGCATATGCCTGCAACAAAGAATATGGAAACCTTCAATGCCATGTTTAAAAAGGAAGAGAAAGTTCATCAAGTTTCTAAGACCTAGGAGACTTTAACTGAGGTCAGCACTACATGTCATCATGTGTCCCCATGCCCCCCAAAGACAGACCTTCTTCAGAATCCTTTATATGTTTGTAGCTACATGGAGGTGCAAAGTCAGACTAATTACAGTCCAGATACATTTGAAGCAGACAGATAGATAGATAAGAAGAGGTTATACACCTAAACTAGCAACAGCTCATCTTGCGGACCTGGAAGGTGTCATGCTATCCACTGTTACCAGTTTTTATATGAAGATATCACAGGAAAACATGACCTAAGCAAGGAAGGGTGTTGTATTTTTGTATACAGTAGGTTTGGAGAGGTTTCCTCTTCTTTCTTAGCTTAGGTTTACTTCTCCAGTGCAAATCAGTACTGACCTCTGCTGCTAGATTATCAGCATGTGTAGTTACTCGGGAAAGAGCAAGGACTACGTAATAAAACAGAGATGGCATTTTCAAAAGGGTATTTATGCTGCAGAATATGAATTCCTCTACATCTAGAAGTTTGAAGCTCTAAGGATATTCATATTCATCCAAAAGAGCGCTTGCCAGGTGGGCATAGAAAGTGTCCCCATTACGCAGACAGGGAAGTGAGTTAAAAACTTAAAAGGGAATAGTTCGGAGTACCTCATCCTCCACAGCCATTGTGCTAGTTTCCTACCTGGATACCCTTCCCCTACTCCAAGAGCACCTTTACAAAGCTGACCTCTGTCTGCTGTGGAAGACCACGCAGAGGACATTTGCCACAAAGAAAAAGAGCAGGCGTACAATTAGTTCACATGGAATATCTAATGCACTTCCCACATACATTTTAGCTTATTTCGCAGTAACATTCTCAGGTCACAAGCTTAAGTAGCTTACCCAAGACTAGGCAGAGCCTGAGGACCCATCCACATGGGGATACTCAGGAAATGAAACTGAAATTAAACTTTAAAAAAGAATGAGCTAAGCAGCATCCTAAGCTAGCACTTTCATTTAGAATTAGAGCCTTAATTCAGCTTAGCCTAATTCTTTCAGTTCTAAAATGGGGATGTTGACACAAGCCTACTTCCAGATCTATTTATCTGAATTGGTTGAAGGCATTACTGCCTCCAGCTAGTCATCACTGCTTTCCAGATGGAGGTTTCTACCCCACACAACTATGACAGCAGAGTGATTCATGTGAGCGGTCCTGCTTACAGACAACTATATCAGCTGCAATTTAAAACAGGAGGTTTGTGTTCATCTGTCCTCTTACTGAAAGGGGTCAGGGATCACTCACACAAACCACCACTCTTGAGGTAACCTGCAGGGACAATAACCCCTGCCAGCCATGTAGCAGTAGACAGCTGTAGGTTGTAACTTCTTAAATCTGCACAGATGTTTACAAAACAGACGTGCCCAGAATCTGGTTGGAGGGAGTAAGCAAGTGGGACAACTGCTTGGGATGCTCACTCAACTAACCGCGGGAAAAGTGTAAATTGGTGAGCCAAGGGTGAGAGTGAGAATCACAGGGTAGAGTCCCTGGCAAAGGATGAATTAATTGACAGAGGCATAGATTTTCTTAAATTATAAGCTTGATGAGATCTCAATATTCAATCACTGCTACACAACTGCACTTTAAAGACCAAAAGCATGAAGGTGCTTTTGGCCTCTGTGACCTTAATTATGGAGACTCATTTACCTCATGTTGTTTTATAGCTGGTAATAGATTGTAGCATGCCAGTCACCTCACAGGTAAAATTGTTTCCTAGACAGTCTGAAAGGAGTAAAATAAGATGTTATAGGAGCTCTATGAATCTCTGACAGCTTTTAAGATAAACAAAATGAGGGAGAGGGAAGAGAAAACATCCTTTATATCCCTATTCCCTTGCTCTACCTTCCCACACCTGGCCTACAGAAAAGCAAAATCCCCCTAGACAGGTCTTGGCAACCCTGTGTTCAATCTGTCTCAAGCTTCCCCTGAGATAAATTCAGGAGAGGAAGGGAGGGGGAGAGGGAAGGACGTTGCTCCATGATGGGGGGTTTTTTACACTGTAGAATGGAAACAAACAAAAGGATTTAAATTTAGCATCCTCCCACTGAACTCAGGCCACTCATTACTATGAAATAGTCTCTGACAGAGGAAGACACTGGTGGCTACCTTCACAAAGATGGAGAAGTCAGTTAACACATCTAGCTGCGTAATATCTGTTTATATTTAATATTCAAAGCCAAAGTACCTCCTGTTTAAAAGTGGGGGCTTTTTTATTGTGGTTTTGGTTGGTTTTTTTTTTCTTTTTCTCCAATATGTAGAACCTAGTCACATGAAATTAGATAACCTAAAAATACAGGACCTCAAAGACAAAGCAAGTAATGCTGCAGCTAAGCATTAATCTCTTACTGGCACCAAGGTTATAAATTCAGTGTGTTCTCCGTTCTACACCCTTGATGGAGATTATCTCCTACAGATGACATGCAAAAATAAACCTGGACGAAAAGGGAGGGGAAAGCAGGTAGCAGAAGGAAAAACAACCTTCTCTCTCTCCCTCTCTCTCTCACACACACACACACAGAAAACAGTTTGTTCTGCAGAGAAAAAAGTCTCTGGACCAAAAGGGAGAATTATATGGGGAAAATACCACTCAGAATGGAAATGGATAGAGGATTTAGCCGTAACACAGTTGTTTTGTCTTGGTAAGCTGTGAATGGGATGTGAGGTGTGTGTACATTAACAGGAAAAAAGCTTGGACCATTTTTTCCCCTCCTTTTTTTAGTCCCTAGGAATATTCAGATCATCTAGGGGGAATATATATATTTCTGGTTCTCTTTAGTAAAGTAGGAAAACAAAAAGCCTCTTCCTCTGTTTCCCAACGTCAGAAGGAACCATAGTGTTTTTAATACAGAAAATCCATTAGGTACAGGAAAACACAAGAGCATCATATCAAGCTGCAAACAAGAACACTTAAGCACAAGGCATTCAGGCGATGGAAATGCATTCAGAGCGTTTAGCACATAGGATTAATCGAATTATAATTTAATCATCTGATCAAACACTAATTAGCATAATCACTTGAGGGGAAAAGCTGCTAGAGGAACAGACGAAGAAACACCTTGGGCACCCAGCACATTTTAATGACGCAAGATCATGCACAGATATTTTTTTTCCTTAATAAAACACAACACAGATTGAGGATCGTAATGCTGAAGAAGCAGTTTACGTATTCCAGTCCTAGATCACATACAGTTCTTCAGCATCGAAGATGTTGAAGCTGGGTCTGCAAATTATACTTTATTTAGATTTAAGGAAGAGCTGTAAAAGCACAGGACCACTACGCTATGCTGGTTTGCCATATGAAGACTTGAGCATGAGCAAACATTTTAGCCCACAGTGTTTCCATTATAATCATCCCTTACTGTTTCCCCCGGAGTCTCCCACATGAATGTTTAACTATAGATAGCTTAGATGACCTTCAGGGATACAGCAAAGTATTAGCATCCTTTTACAAACTGCATTTGAAGTAATTAGTCTAAATCAGCTGGGTTTTTTTGGCTCAGGGCGGGGGAGAACGGGAAAGCAAGAGATATTAAGGGACCTTTCTTGTGTAATATTGTCTAGCTTTCCTGGTAAAATCAGGCCACTTTTCAAAAGCAGAAATCTGGAGAGACCAGAAAATCACTCCTGATGTTTACCCATACAATAAAGTGATACTTGTGTCTAGAGAGTGGGCAGGAAGAGATGTATGGATAAAAGGATGCCTGGAAGACTGTATGGGAAGAAGGAAGGGGAGAAGCAGGGCACTGGGGGTGGGAAGAGAATCTTAGAAGCTGTCTTTTGTTTGACTTTTTACACAAAATAATGTAATTGAATTATTCTTAGTGTTTAGCTTTTCAAATGGATAATTCTTCAGGATGCTAAAAACATTTAGATATAATGTACTCCAACACTTATAGATAAGATTGGACTTGGAAAAAGTTTCCTACAATATTATGTAAGGAAGCAAAATGATGAGCTGCTTACCTACATTTTAAAGACACCAGATCATACAGGCTCAGCTGTGAGCTAATTTAAATTGATTATATCCCTCTTACAGAGCTATTACTAATAATACTTTCAGCTTCTCAGAATGACTGTACATTAATAAAATAAGGTAACCAGTTACAGCATAGAGCCATTTTACCCCAGGATTTCTTCATACTGGGCACCCTGCTATGTGCAATCAGTATGTGCAGTCTGGAAACTCATGAGCGTAGCATGCAACTCTCCACTCCAAGTGAGGATGCCAGAAAACATCCCAGCAACAAAGAGCTGTATATCACTTTAAAGCATTGTCACACTTTTAATAAGAAAAATGACTAATAGATGAACTAATAATAGGCAATAAATTAGTTTCTCGATGGCATAAAGGTAGAACCACCATACTGCACGCATTCTTGGTTCAAAGAGAGAGATCATATACCAGCATACATAGTATATACCAGCATACATGGTACATACCAGACATCTGCTGGAAA
>VYXH01012404.1:522139-559234 GCA_013397275.1 Burhinus bistriatus | reverse complement strand
CCTCAACCTGCTTGCCACACAAGTTCAAGTCCTTGAACTCTGCTAGACCACAAGCAACTAGTAACCAATCTGAATTCAAGTACTCGCATAGTTCAATAGGACTGAGGAGTAACCATGGGCTGTAACACAAATACTCTTCTCCAGTAATGATGATGTGATCTGCCAAGCTGGGGATGGCGCTCTTGTAAACAGCTGCTTGCATGTCATCTTTGTTGCCTGATCACAGAAGAGTTTGGGCTGAGTACAAAAACTCATACCCTGGAGAAGTAAAGGATTTATACACAGCAAAACATACATGTAATGCCTGTACTATGTGAGTGAGTTTATATGCAGGGCAAGAGCAGAAGGGGAGGTGGTGGTCAGGGATTTGGTTGTGACTCCCCACCTGTGTGCTTTGCACCAGTCCATCCATAGCCCTGAGTAAGGCATCTCCAAAGTGTCCCTGCTTGCCATGGTGAGTCTCCATCTGCGTTAGGGAGCACTTACACTGGGAGAGGTTGAATGGTGCTGCAAGGGGCTTAATTTCAGAGGAAGCATGTTCCCTTTGCTCCCGTGCAGTGGCTCCTGGAAAGCCAGGCTCAGCTCATCACCAGCGCTGTTGGCCAGGCTGGGTCCTTAGGGAGAAGCTGTCCACAAAGTTGTTAATGATGTTTTCAGAAATGTGCACTGTGTGGGTGTTTATAAATAATTTGTTTCTTCATTTATGTAATTTACAGTATGATTCTGTTTCTTTTCTGTCATTGATTCATAAAGGAATTATAAATCCTTTTTTTAATGAAAAGATAATTTGAAATAGCAAGTCATTAGATAGAAGAGATCAAAAAGTTAAATAGTTTTTTCAAACTTCTGCCACTTTTCTTTTGAAATTCTTCAAATGACAGCATCACCAGCAATTTCTGCATCATGTTCTGAGTTCACAAAGCTCAGAACAATTCACAAGTCAGTACAGTTGTTGATTTCTACCTTTCAGTTAGAGCACACTGATTTGTATATTCTAAAGAGCTTTCCTTAAAGGCAGTATTAAAATAAGAAACCATAGTGATGCTATCCTGTCTGTACCCTCTAACAAGCCATACTTTTACCTGCCCTGTTTTGTGGTGGAATTCACTTTCTCTTCAACACATCGGTTCATTTTCTTTTAAATGTCAGGACGTAGAATAACTCCATCGTTGACTTCCTGTTGGGCAGTTGTCCTTCCCAGTGATGTGTCGTGTATGTTGTCCCTAAGCTTACCGATCTGGAGGTGGTCTCCAGTGTTCTCTGGGAACCTGTAGAAAAGCAGAGCTGTGCAATATCCACTGGACAGGTATTCCCTCCACTTCCCAACATGAGTTTACGGGGCATTTTCTAACAGAAGACAAAGGTGGAACTGAGCCACTGACTGTAGCTAGCAATGTATAACTTTCAAGTCATTTCTCCAGGGTTGTAATCAGAGTATTTTATGAATATAGGCATTCATAGCTTTAAATGAGATTCCTTCATAGGTTGAATAATTTTATTTTCTCCCACATAGCTTTTTTCTTTCTCCCATAACTGCATCACCCCTCCTTCTGGACCCTACCATGATATCTCTGAAATTGTAATCATTTCCCATTCATTAATCACTAGCTTAACATTTAGCATTTGCAACCATCTCATCAGCTGAATTTGCCATTGGCCCGTGAGGAAATATCAGTGTCTGGGTGATCTGAGTCTGTAACCTGTTCTCCTGCCCCCTTGGGATTTTTATGAATCTAGCAATCATCTCTGATGCTGAGTGTAATGTTTTCGTGCCCAAACTGTAGGAAAATTAATGCAGATATTATTCAGAAATAGACTGCTGACTAGACCTTGAAGCACAGGCGAATAAGCCTGGAGTGCTCTCCATGCCTGAAGGGAAAGATCCCTCAAGAGGAGAGAGACGTGTACCAAACACCTCATAGTGCAGCAAGTTAAAAAAGAGCCTCAATCTACGTGTGAGTAAATGCAGCATTTTTCTATAGAGCTGAGGATGCCTCTCTCAAAACGGGCATTTTTTGGCCAGGCAGTAGCAGACAGTATGTTCTGGAGGGTGGCTGTGGACAGTTTCCTTTCTCTTACACAAGACTCTGAAAAGTTAAAACATCCCATGCTGAAACATTGCTGAGAAGTGGGTGGGAAAGGCTTCCTTTATTACATTTGTACCATCTAAGCAAAGAAAACATCTTCAAGGAGAATCAGTGAATGCACTGGATACCTACAGTCCTAGTTTTTCCTACCACTTGATTTAATTTGAAACCACCAGCACTTTGAAGCTGTTAAACATCAAAATTCTGATAACTAAAGACTGCTGTTTTTCTACCAGTCTGAAAAGATTAAAAAGATGTTGAGAGGAAAACATCTCTCATGACAGTGGGTGCACAATCAAAGTTTCTAAGTAGGGCAGCCTGAGGAGCAGCCAACGCTTTTTAACAGTTATGGAAAAGTGTATGTTGTTTGATGTTCCAATCTGATATTTTCCTGTCTACCTTTTTTGTAATATCAGAATGTCTGCTTATGCTTAAAGAAGGCTTAATAAATGTTTTGCACACTCAGCACATATTGCCCACATAAAAGATAAAAGCATGCCAACTTCCAAGTCATCCAAGCAACAAACAAAGGGTAGGGGGTTCTCCCACTGATTCTTCCAGTTTGATCTTAAGCAGTTTATGTAATCTCTGGTTTTCCTCTCTGTAAAATATCTCCATATTTTTCTTCTTGTGCATTTTAAGGATCTCTTTTCAAACAGGAAGCACTGATTATTTTTCTGTTTTTGATACAGAATATATTTTGCATGCCTTGCATAAGGATGACTGCTACAAAATAAGGCCCATGCAGGGTTTGTAGTTTTTTAATGACCTCAGAGCTGCTCAGTGCTGCCCTGGTGTGTCACCTATTGGCTGTGTCCACAGCTCTCAGGAACATTTTTGCTGGTGTCTTGCCATAATTCTGGAGGAGAAATGTGGTTTTTAAAGAAGTATATGCTTTTTAAAAAGCTTTTGGTAGAGAGGAAGCATGCATGGTAACAATTCTAATTATGGCCCTTGGTATTCAGTATAAATACCCAATTTACTGTTATTTAGATTCATTTTATTTTATATAGTATACCAAGCCATTGGCTAAAGGCTGTTTTAGAACAACTGATCATACTAGTTAAGTTGCAGATAGAAATGCGTGTTGTTTACAAAGATTTTCTAAAGCGCTTTCAGAATTGTTTCTGTTTAGCCTATCCAGTATGCACTAAAATTGTCCAAATCCTGGTTTTAGAAGTGCATGAGTTTAATCTAAAATGGCTAAATGTAGTGTATTTTATAACGTATGTATCTTCTTGTTGACCTACGTGCCTGTTATCCTTGAAGCTAAACTCACTGAATTGTGGTCAAGTCATAGGTCCAATTAGAAGAACCACTGAACATATGCAATAAATTCAGCTTGAAAGGCCACATGCACAATCTGCCTTGGGTTGGAAAGCCAAGAGATGCTGTGACCAAACAAGATCCGCAGGGAAGCTGTTCAAAATTGTAGCCCTTTGTTCCCAACAGCAAAGCTGCCCCTTTCTCCTTGTTTACTACCAAATGCAAATGAGCAAACAAAGCTGGTGCACTTTTAGAACAAGTCTATTTGAAGGAAGATGAAAAAAAAGGAATGGAAGCATTTAGAAAGGGCCCTGATGTTGAGATGGGAGCAGCGATTAAAGGGGAGATACAGGAGCGATAGGGGCAGCTGACGCAGAAGTTAGGTTGTATTTTGCCTGTAACTAGCTGCCAGGAGGTGAACCCCTTGTTCTGACGAGCACCTTATTAACCCGCAATATTTTGCCCAGGCTGAGTCCGTAGATAAAAGCCAGCAAAAATTCAATCTCTGCTGGGGACTGGGCTCCAAACCCATGCTGAGTTCAGGGAGCCCTGCAATTCCTTTCAGGACAGTGCAGATAGGCTCTATGAGCAGTAAAGGTGATGTATGGCTGATAAGATGGCTAAGGGATGGCTTTTTTCCCTGAGAGCATCAGCCGTACTGCAAGCAAGCAAACACAGTGCTGCCTGCAGGGCTGCTGCTCTCTGATTGCATTGCTGCTGTGGGACTGCAGTTGTCCTTGTGAACCCCTCCTCCCCAGGCAGAGATGCTGGCTTGTTAGGGGGAGAAATTCAGGCACTGAAGTAGGCAAAAAGACAAAAACCCTCTAGCTTTGTAAAGCAGGGTGAGAAATTTAATTGGTTGGAGGACGTTCAAGAGATGGCATCTGATTTAGTCCTTGAAAAAATAAAATCTCTTATCCATTACCTGGTTGCATGAATTTATACCGTGCATATGTAGCCTAGTGCTTTGTCAAGGTCCACATACAAAGAGGTAACCACAAATTAATCAGGGCTTGTCAGTTTTAAAATATTTCTGGTACAAAGTTGAGCAATTAATTTACACCTACAAAATACCAATTGTTCCCTAAAATAGCAGTCTGCTAACTAATATATATATATTTTTTTTAATTCTTAAAGTTCAGCTTCATGTCTTTCTGTGTGTTTCTTTTTCATTTGCAGTAAAATTTTCTCACATTTTCTTGACAAGTCAGAATCTCTGTCCTAGTTTTCACAAGACACGCTCTCTGTGCCTGCCTGTTTCCTAGAAAATAGTTGTCTGAAAGAGTCGCCTGAAAAAGAAGCAAAGGTAATATCTCAAAAGGAAAATAAAGGCACAGATTACATTCATATTCAAACTGAACAGTATCTTAAGGAAAGATTTAGGAAATATACAAAGAGAAAAAATAAAACTGGTGGGGGAGTGGGGGGGAGATCTTGCAAAGCTAGCCAGCAAAAGCCCCGCCAGAGCTTTTCAAGGCTTCTGACTGGAACTTCGCAATACATTGGGTCCTCCTGTCCATTTGGTTTTGTCTGTATTAGTTATTCTAAATAGCTTTTTTTTTTTTTTTTAGAAATGTGTGTGTTAATTAGTGGCAGTTGATTTTTTTAGTATCAGTTATTTTATGCATTTATTGTTCACATGAATATTCAGTCCTTTGCCTTGGATAGTTTTGTTCATGCAGACATAAATTTGAATATATGAAGTGTTATTAACATGAGGGTTGCCTGGAATCAGTTTTATTTCACGGGTAGCTGGTTACTGTGATTCAATAAATGCGATTGTCTATACTTCTTATACGTGGCAGTTACAGATTAAAGCTGCATAGCTTTAGGGAGGACTTTCTAGCAGTACCATTTAGGTTTTATATGTAGCAACTTTTTAATTCATCCTGCTGTGTGATGAAGAGACGTTAATGGCTGCTGAGGGGAAGAGTGGCAAGAGAGGACGTGGTCAGAGGTAACTTGGAGGGAGTGTTATAAACCAGCCACAGAATGACAACATGGACTTTTTGCAAATGGCAGAACCAGAATCTTTAATAGCAGAACAGTGACAGTAATTCTGGATTTCAGACTTCCTTCTGTAATGAGAAAAGGGCAGTTATACTTTGTGGGACACCCTGTTGATTGTCCTGGCACTGCATAGTGACAGCCCAGTGAAGCCAGTGGAGGAAAGCTGGTCCTTCAGCCTTGCATCGTTAACATACTGCTGGTATTTTAAAGAATATTTTTCTTCCATTCTGATGTATTACATATTAAGATTCCACTTAAAAAGATGCTGCATGTCTTTTAAGTCTAGTTACATTGTATTCGGAATGACTTCTAAAAACATTTGACCCATGGGCCATGGCATTGTTGCCTTTCCTGAATGATGCTGCCAAATTCCATGGGAGAGCATGTGGGAGGAAGTCAAACCACTTGGAATATAGCCTGCAAAATGAGGGGAACTCACCTATCTCATCAGAAAGAGGGAATTAAATAAATCTCCTTCCAGAGAACTAAGTTCTTTTGCATTAAATGAAGGAAAGGTTCTTTTTGCTTTGATTTTAAAAACCTCTAGCTGCAAAAGATGTATTAGCTGTTGCAATTTAAATGCATAGGGAAAAATGATGTTATGTGCTGGCCACAGATTTCAGTTTTCAGAAAGCAAAATATTTTGCAACTAGATAGTCTGATCACCTTTATGTGTTGACCTGGCAGGAAAGAAAAACTTTGGGCAGCTTCTGGTTTTGAAGGCTTTATTTAATTTTCACTTGTGCTCTCAGCCAGAAAAAGAGACAATAAAAAGGTGCACCATTGTTTCTCAGAGCTCACAAATGACTAAGCAAACTGCATGATATCTTTGCTTCCCTTGTCTTGGGTCTGGTTCATCAAAAGTGCTAAATATTCTGGCAGTAATCCAGCAAAGTACTTAAGTGTGCACTTAAGTTTAAGCCTATTTGTAATTCAGTTGAGTACAGAGGGAGCACTGTGTGCTTAAAGCTAAGTCCAGTCTTAAGTGATGTATTGAATGGTGCTTACTCCATCAGAAGAGAGAGTTTTTAGAAGAAAAGGTCCATCCTGAAATGCTGTTATCCCAGCTCTGTGCAAACACGGTTGGGTGTGAGCACCTGTGAGCTGGAAAAGACATCATTTACCTTAAATAGTGGATTGAAATAGTGAAGATTCTGATCAACTCCAAAATTTAGCATTTCAAAGACATTATTTTCTTCATAGGTGCTTTTTTTTAAAACCATGTTATCAATATTTGTATATGAGTAAACAATGGTCAAACACTGACAATGAGAAAGCCTTGAAAATGAGAACAATAGTAAGTCCGTTAAATAAGGCAAGGAAGCTGCCTAGCACTAAGTCACAGCTGATAATTGCACTCATATTATTGATTTAATCATGCTTATTAAGCAGCTAATTAACTCATTATATGGCTGGTGTTACAGAGGTATTAATCCAATATGTAAAGTGTAAATATACAAATTCTCCTTTGGGCTGCTATTTGTATGCTACAAACAAATGTAAATTTGGAACATACTGGCCAAAGCCTAGCAACTAATTCAGGCCAATTTTTTCAGATAAGAGTTTCTTAATTTGAAAAATACAGAGTTTAATATGCTTAACGTGACAAATTTGATTTAAGCTCAACCAAGTATTTAAGTCAGTAACAAGATGAACACATTCTGAAAAATAAAAATAAAAAAAAAAATAAAAAAAACCAAAACCCAAACAACCCATAAAATGCTAATTTAAATTTTGAAAATGGAAAAAATCAGTCACTCTAAAGCTTTGCTTTGGCACATTGAACCAAATGATTTTATTTTAAAGTTTTTTGTTTTGAAATTCCTTTGCAAGTGTTTTGGAAAGCTGAAAATTCTGATTACAACGTGTCCTTTATATTCAGCAAGGGATTCCTAAAATAATGTCTGTGTAATTTGGTGGTTTTTTTCCCAGATTTTTTTATTGCTGTGAGCAAAGGGACCCATTTCAATCACTTATACTGCTCTCTTTGTGACAGCCTTCCAAATACATCATGAGCCTATAGCAAATTCAGTCTTGTGAATAAACTATTAAGGATCAACTTACCCTAAGACTGCAAGTGGAATGAAATACAAGCCCATGGTGATGGCAGTTAAGCACGTACTGTCATTCTTGACACATCCGTGATTCTGGAGGCTCAAATAAGCAGTAAAATAGTGAAGTATCGGGGTTATTCAGATGAGCATGTTCTTTGTGACATTGCGCAAGTATGTCTCATCTTGTAAACTGGAGTAAGTTAATTTACTAAAGTGTTTTCCTAAATCCAGGATGGAAATGTGAATGCCTTAGTTATCATTAATACAGGCATTTCATGCTGTGTGCTCTTTTAGTGGCTATTCCATTCAGCATTCGCAATGGTATTAATACTAATTGTAAGTAACTAAAATCTGGGCTGCCTGCTTGAACTGGGGGTCAATTGTGCACCTGGAGGTTCAAGGCCTTCCACCTCCCCGTCCTCTGCAGGGGAAGGCTTTGTACGGAGGTGGCTGTCAGGGTGAGGCCCAGTGCTAGAGAGAAACGCATCAGTTCCGTAGGCGTGTTGATTTACACACGTGCATTTCCTTTTTCAAGAGAATAGACAATTTTTTGATGTTTTGAAATCTTTTAAAAACTGGTTTAGGTCAATGGATTCAAACCTAAGATTGCTAAGACTATTTAAAATCACAGCTATTATCTATTTTAATTTCCTCTGCTGGAGAGTACCCCAAAACATTCATTATGTGGAGGATATAATCTCTGAACAAATGACATGGTGGAATTAATGAACAATTAACTATGATCATACGTTATAAACAGAGCTGATTAGAATCCACACACGCCTGGGTTTTAGAAAGACTCTCTTTTGACTCAGCTTTGTGTTGCTGAGGTAGGCCCATGCAGCTCTCATTTCTTATTCATTGTGTGAGCATAACATCATTTCCTCTGAGGTAAGGCTACATCTCTTAGTTTTCATGGCAACCAGACAAAGAATTCATCTATTCTTCAACTTCTATGTGTGGGGAGGGTAGGGGTGAGGAAAATAAGAATTCTTCGTAGTAATTTTCCTCTTATCCGTTTAGCTAGTATGCTTACATTACAGACTTTCTCCCCTATCCTAGAGACTATTCTCCAATATCCCATGTGGTGATTAAATCAGATTGAATATTGTAAAGCTGGAAGAAAGGGAATATCTGCCCCAGTAGCTGCAGCTGCACGGTGGTGTATGCAGCGTGGAATGCAGTTACTGTGCTGTGCAATTTACTGTCTTCATTAAATCAGACAAGCGTCAGGTGAACCGTAGAAATTCCATCTGCATTCGCAGTGGGCTCCATGCATACTATTTACACTTTTTTCCTATCACTTTATTTAACTTCCACATGTATGTGTCTAATAAACAAACACCATTATAAATTATGATGATTCTTTCAAAACAATAATGTCAGATACTGTGATCAAGAATATTTTCAACCTTAAAGGGAAAAGTGCTTCTGTCATTTTAAAATAGAAGCAGGCCCTGAGCTCTCCTAATGTCATTGGGGACAGGCGAGGATTTGTTTCAGAAGCTGCAGTGCAGCACCAGGCAATGACTGGACATACAGCGTGATGATTTTGCATCACGTAAAAGCACTAGCTTCCCTCTTATCGCCTCAGTGCTCTGATCATCCTGAAAAGTGAGACAAAAGAAATGGTCCGCTGTATACTGACCTTCATCGTAACAGCAGAAACCTTTCATTATTTTATCACATTGTTTGATACCCTCAAGGGCAATGTATTTGAAACTAGGAAATGTCATTTGCAGAAAGAAAGCATGCAAAATTTGTATTACATAAGGAGAGGTGGGGTTTTACACATGTACTCTGTGTGTGTATTTGTGCTTCTCCTGCTTTCTCTCTCTATATACACACACTTTAGAGATGCTTAAGCAGTAACTTATAGAACAGCTTTTTAGTCAGAGACCATTATGTCTGAATAATAATTTGTTTTGAAATGATAAAAAGTTGTTCCTGAAGTAGGAACTACTCAATCAGATACAGCACTGTAAGTGGAGAAATGGTTTGAATTACACAAAGATATGTTCAAATGGTACTTTTAATATTCCTAGCATGCTTATCAAGTGTTCTCTGCAGGTAGCATTCTATGCTGGTAGGGACTATGCACCCTAACTGTTAAACAGTAATTAATTGATTTAGAGGGTTTTTAGCAAAATCCTCAGAATTCCAAGGTTATTCATGCTCATGATGTTAAATGTTGGTATAATAATTTTGTTTGTAGGATCACTACCTGACTCTCATGTGTTCTTATCTTGCATTACTAACTGCTTTGAGTAGCGTCCACGTACAAATGGAAAGAAATAAGAGTTAGGCAGATAAATCCACAGATCTTCTGGTAGGACTTATTCAATTATCGAGTGTCTTTTGCTCTTAGTATGTTCCATTTTAAACCACAATTTATCGCATTATCTGTGCCCTAATACTGATAGCCTGAGATACAAATCTTGAAACTATGCTTGTCTTTAGATAAAAATGCTTTTAACTAAGAATCTGAAAATGTTTTTTAAATTATTAGGTAATAAAGGCTTTGGCCCCTCTCCTCTTTGCAAGGTAAATGTGGAGTGTGTGAAATCTATGTGCACCTTGCATAAGCATTCAGCAGTTATAGGACTGTAGGTGCAGTGGCTTTGCCCAAAGACTAGCAATGAGTGTAAACGGTCCAAAGGACCCCTGGGGGACCGTGTTCCTGTTTGAAGGTCACAGAGCACAGTCCCTGGCTGGACCTCATGAAGGGAAGAGCTCAGAAGCCTGGCTGAAGGTCATGGTGCTCCAGTTGCAGAGAGCTAGTGGTGTTCAGTTCACTGTGTTCAAGTAGGTGGGAGAAAATGTAACAAGTTTTGGGTGAAGGTGCAGGGGAGTGCAAGAGTACGTGTACAGTAAGTAGCAGGCTTTGTCCTTCTCTGTGCCTTTGGCTTTCCACGGACTAAGCCCCGAGGAGGAGAGCAGCTCCCTGGGTCTGGAATATCCCCTCCCACCTGTTTAGTTTCAGAGCCGCTCGACTCTGTTGGCTGCCCTGCCTTGAGAAGAGCTACAGTTTCTGACAGCAGTTGGAGATGTGACAACTTGCTATTAGAAAGGATTTGTTACCTTTGATATTGGAGAGAGTGAGGTTGTCTTTCTTCCATCTCACAGTATCAGGGAGTTTGAAAGCAGTATGATTTGAAAGTTTAATGTTTAAGAATGGAAGGCTTGTTCTAGTTGATGGCTGGAGTCTGTGTAAGCAAAGGCAAGGGTCCAACCCTGTAGGGAACTGGGAGTTGCAGTTTCAATGGGATTAAAATGGAAATCTTCATACAGGAAGATTCTTTCTCCTTTAGAGATATCTGTTACACACTGATCACTGGGCAGACACCCTTCTGCTGAGTCTTCACAAGGTAGCTCCAGAAAAAGCATAGTTTTATTAGTCCGTTGCTCCTTACAAGCTGGTTATAGCAGCTTTCCCAAATCCCTCTATTGCTGTAGTTAGGATGCTGCTGTCCTAATGCACATTCTGCTTCCAGGACCTAAAAAACTATCTCTTCAGGGCTCTTCATTGTTCACTGTGGACACACTAGACTGTTCAAAGCTGATGTAACTGCCCTTGATCCAGTTACGCGTGAAGTCAGGAAGATGGTCTTTGACTTCTACCAGCCAAAGTAACATGCAAGCTTTTACAACTTAACTTCCTTCAGATGCAAATTTTTAATTCTAAGGGATAAACAGTATAGTCAGTAGTTGAAGTAAAATGCTTGCAGAGGACATGTAATATTCTTTTCCAGGATAAAATTAATAAAAATCATGGCTTGATGTGCTTTGCTTTTTGCAAGATGCCTTTCCAGATCGAGAGTGGATGTCTGGAGACCAAACCAAGAAAGCGTTGATCAATACAGCCAAAGGAAACCTGCAACATCAGTTCTTCAGCCAGTAATGCAATTGCTTAATAACTAGTAGCATTGATTCTTGAGGAACTGTATATTGTGTGCTAAAAAATGAGAATATAGATTCATTTACAACAAAGCAGCTTATCTCTCTTCTGGCTTTCAGAGAATATCTGTAACCGTACAGTGAGCTACAACATGTTGATGAACCTGGAGAAGCAAGTATTAAGATAGATGAAAAGAAGTCAGAGTCCTAGTTGTAGTCTCAGTGTGATCTTGGAGTGTGGCCCAGTGTTGTTTGGACTACAGTCTATTTGGACTCATTGAGCCACTTGTCACTGAAAGCTGCAGGGCTCAACTCCTCTTTTTCCTCCAACTCACCACCCCCAGCATTTGCATGTTAGTATTGCAGGTGTTCGACTCACCTTTGGAGGGACAGCAGTGGTTTGGAGGCACAGAGTGCTGGCCTGGTGGAAATCGGAGGTGGGTGGGAGAGGCAGAGAAGAATGCACGAGCACCCTTTTTTTTGGCTTGCAGCTTAACTTTAAGGTTAAAATGCACCCTGAGCATTTTTATGTCTTGGTTCTTGCTGTTGAATAGAAGCAGAACTATCTTCCAGCCCCTAACACTTAGCTGGATCACAGATTGTGCTGTAGCCCTTTGTAGTTCCAGTTGTAAAAGCGTGAAGTAAAAAGAATACATTTTCAAAACACATTCTCAGCATCTTTGTTTAGCCTACAGGTGTTGTGGGGTTTTTTTTGTTACGAAGTTGTCATTTCTACAACATCTCCAGTTTCTCAGTAACCTCACCCACTAACAGGACAATATTTGCCAATTAAAAAATGGTGCCCGGCATGCACTCAGTTGTTTTACTGATGGTAACAGATAAAAATCCTTGAAGAACGAACCACCGTTTTCTCCTATTGTAACTGTGTATGTGACTGATCAACATGGCTTTGGTTTGATTAGGAGCATGAGTGAAACCTGCATAGGCTCAATTCAGGCTCTTTTCTCCCCATTAGCATCAAAAACTAAAAATGCTACCTGTGCTGGTAGGAAAGATCCAACTGCAAAAGCTCCTTTTGTCCCCAGCCTGACAACTGGCTTATCTTTTCCTGCAATATAAGGAAACAGAAGGAAAACATTGCTGAGCCCAATTCCCAGAACTTTATGGTTTGGCACTGATTTGCTTTTAGCTTTAGGGTTCTCTGCTGTTCTCTTGTTTCTGTGCTTTGGTGGATTATGCAGGTGTCAGAACTTTAAAGCCCAGTTATCTTTGTTTCCACAAATTTGATGGCAATTTTGTTCCCAGAAGTGACTGTGAAAAAGCAAAATAGTATGAGTTTTGAAAATCTGACCCTAAAAGGTATGTTGCTGTTAAATCTCTGAGCCTTTACATTAAAATATTTTAATTTTCTCTTAAGAAGAAACTGAAAAAAGCTGGTTGATAAAGCTTTCACAATGGTATGCTTTTGCTACACATCAAGCATGAGTCACAGCATCAGTAACATCAAAGTGTTTGCTAAGGTACAAACGATATGCTGGGGGGGAAGCAAAGGCAGGCGTGATACACGTGTTGACTGACTATACGGTGAATGCTTACTAGTCAGGAGGTTTAAACTCAAGACTGCAGATGTAACTGTGCTCCTAGCATTACAGACAAATGCAACAGGGCTGAAGACAAAGATGTAGAATCTTTGGCCTTGATCCTTTGTGCAAAACAAAGTTAATGCTACCAGAGACTGACTTTCACCAATACTTTCTGCTTTCCTCCTCCTTTCCTCCATCATGCTGAACATATGTTGGTTTACTTTCTGTGTAACATTTGGCCATATGTTGAACAAGTCCTCTAGGAATGACTTGCCAAGTGCCAGAAAATGCTCTGCTGTGGCAAAGTGACAGGTAGACTAATGGTATTCTCTTTTAATGATGTTTTAACATAAGCAGAGATTTGAATATCTCTGGAAATATATTCGGAAGGAGGGGCTGAGGTTTCTTAACTGTGATAGAAAAAAAGAAACACCCATGAGCAATGGTTTAAAAATCACCCCCTACCTCAGGTCATTTTAGATTTAATTTCTTTTTACATTGTGCTTTATGTGGTTATTTACCTGTTTGTTTGAAAGGAGCTTACAAGATTCAGCTCTGTTAATGGTTAGTCTCTCACCTCTTGATTCAGATGTAAATGGTGCCACTAGGTATAAAACCTCAAAGAAACAGACTCTAGCAAGCAGGTTTATCCCATTTAATGTTTCAAAGAGAGAGTTAAGAGCTTTCCATTTAAGCCTACCAGTAAGCATATACGCCACAAGGAGAATCAGAATAGTCAAATACAAAGATTTCTTGTCACTGTTTAGAATCAATTGGAATGCGTGATTTCTTTGCAACCATATAACTTTATTTTGCTTTTATAAAGAGTATATTAGTTGCTTGCAAAATCTACTGTCTGTATGAAAAAGAATCAATACATTTCATTCCTGTTGCATCTTCTTTTGATACTGAACGTTAACATTTTTGCAAAGGAGCAAGTGATTCCTGGGTTCCTCAAAGAAGAAAATTGTGTAGGCTGGGTTTTCTTGCAGTATCATAAGGAAGCATCCTTCAAATGGAAACTTTTGAGTGTATATATAGTGAACCAGTAAAATCGGACACATTTTTGTGGGTGAGCAAATATAAACTACAGAAACTGAAAATTAAAGTGACAGAAATTAATCTGAAAGCTTTTCTGCCCTGCTCCTGATCTGGCCTGGGGTCTTCTCAGTAATTACATAAGACAATGATTTCTGTGTTTGCTTTGTTTTGTTTCTTAATTTATTCATTTTAGAATGAAAGTGGAAAGTTTGAAATTGTTACGTTGCACTGAAGTCCTTGTATGGATGTGTTATTTGTTGTCTGTGGCTTCTCAGGAGACTGAGCAGAAGGTAGGAATAAGTAGCAGATCTTGGGAGACCATTTTGGCTGCAGAACTGTTGTGGAATTCAGCACATCACCAGTACGGTGGCTGTTGTTTGGGGTTTGTTTTTTTTTTAAATGAAGTAGTAGAACTTTTCTTTACAGGACTGAGTTTCACCTTTCTCTTTAATGTTATTGTAGTGTATGGAATATACCTGCAATATTCAGTTCTCAATGTTTCAGTAAGCGCAGGAAATCTGAGGCAAACCGTAACATTTATACTCCTTTGGAGGGTTAGCATTAGCCAGCTTTTTAAAACAGTAAATGTTTTTATGCAGAAATATAAGTTACAATTTATATGAGTTTACAGGTATGTATGTGTACACACATTTAAGTTACTGGGTATGCTATGTATTTATCACGAAGTACAAATGAAAAGACACAGCCACAATGACATAGAAACAGCATTAAATGTTTTTCAACATTTGATTACATTTTCCAGCATTTCTTCTGCAGTGCTTTCTGCCCTGATAAAATGAATAGCTCATCAACACCTTAGTAAACATCAACTGCAGCTTGTAGCTTTATTTTTCCATCATTAAACAATTGACAATGTGCTCAGTATTCCGGCCCAGCTGATCATGAGATAAAGTGTGACTAAAAAGTAGATCATCTAATGGATGCTCCGGTGTTTGATAGGACACAAAAGGCGCCTTTCTCCTCTCTAGCATGCCTGAGCAGCTCCTACTGCAATCAGTGGGAGCTGTGCGTGCCTATTTGAGGCACGTGTCTCCATCTGAAGCCCTTGCTCCGTTTCATCGTTGAAATTAGCACAGCAATAGAGACATCCAAGCCAAGCACGGCCGCTTCTTGACTATTTGTATATTCAGCTGGTTGCAGTGTTGCTTTTAGTGCCTGAGCTTCTCTTTTATGCTTTTGTGGCCCACACATCCCATTCCTTGGCATGGGATGTCCGTGCAGCATTCATGCTTTTCATGGTGGAGGATGACCGAGGGTGGTATTAGACACATCCATTAACTACCTAGAGTCTTCCTCAAAGAAGGATTTTCTTGTTTTTCTTTTTTTCATGATATGACCCTTTTTAGTAAAAACTGCTGTCTTGTAGACAGATACCCCACAAGTAAGGTTGACAACTGTTGAAGCTGCAACTTTGATTATTCACACCAAGCCTGTCTTGGAAGGCCCATCCCTGGAGGGACAGCAAGACTACAGCAGCCATGTCCAGGCAGTGCTGAGGCCACTAGTTGTGATGTGCAAACAAGGAACTTGGTTCTGCTTCTGACTGCATGTGGGCACGAGAGGGGAACTGAGCCCATCAGATCTGTTCCATGCTTCTTTCAGGTACAAAATTGCAGAATTGAGATGAGTTTGGACTAATGTCAGAGAGCTGAGAAGCTTCCTTTGGAAGGCTCTTGCTGCCAAGTGTTTCATTGCTTTTTCATGGCTGGAATTGTTTTATAATATTAATTATTCAAGCCTCGTGTATTTTCTAAATGTGGCTTTTGACTGTGTTGTGCCACAGGCCATGGAGATGCAAGTGGTGCGTTACTGTGTTCACCTTTGCCTTTGTGCTAAGGCAGGGCTGACCCCTGTTGGCCTCTCAGTTTAAATGATTTTCTGTATCTGTGCCTGGCAAGTTAAGAGTTTTGCTTTTTCCTAGTACCTGACAAGGGACCAGAAACTTGTGGCTCACAGGCCAGATACAGCTGGAAGCTCTTATGTGTGTTGTGGGTGTCTGGGCTGCCAAAGACATTTGGAAATACTCAACCCTCTGCAAAGAGTCAGCTCCTCGCACGTGTGTGGGAATTTGTTGCAGCTTCTTTCCTAGCCATCCCATTAGTAAAAAAATGTACGGGGACTGCATTTGCACAGTGTTTGTGCTGCTATCCTAGGATTGCCGGTATGCCCAGAACTTGAACGTATCCACATAAAGCCTTTACTCAAGCTTTCTGGCTGCACTGTAGTTTATGAGCCTATCTGTGTGGCTTTTTATCTTGACGGACTCTTGTGTTCCTAAGACCAATGGTGGAGTTAATGTGGAGAGCCATGCTAGGAGCACAGCAGCATCTAAAGAAATGAGATGGCCTTCACAGCAGAGTTTATTCAGGTCCAACCAGTTGGAATCAAAGGTGAAGACAGCACGGATTTATTTGCAGAAGACTGCCCACCCTGCAAATGGCCAACTTATTGCAAGTATTGGTATGAACTCAGTTTGGAAGTAGAAATCAGGGACAGAGTACTTGATTATGAAGCATTGAGATCTTTTTTGCTTAGTTGTCATTCTTTTTCATACGTACCTTCCGTATATTTTTTCCACGCTCTGGCCTGAATTTTTTTGTTCAGCATTGGCTTTCCAGTGCTCACAGAAGTTGATTGTAACTAGGAACATTCTATTTAAACGTGAGAGACGCATACAAGCAGCTGTACCTTTACTGTACCTGTGCATTCCTGCATCAGTTCAGGGATGATCCAGTCACTGTGGAAATCAGTGGGGTTTTTTGCACTAACCCCAGTGGACCGTTCTCAATATCAGGTCGCTGTGGGCTACTGGAGCCTTAGTGTTCTGTCTGGAGCTACAAAAGGCAGCATGTGGTATTTGGCATGTACAACCTGGAAACTGCTCCTTTGTTACATAGCACAAGGATGTAAAAAATCATTGACAAAATAGGGTTAGGGTTTTCATAAGCTGAAGGACTAAAGCGTACCCACACACAGGTACACCGAAACAGGGGTGCTGATGGCAAGAGGGCCAGTGGCAGGATGTTTGGCTCAGAAAGCTTCAATTGCCAGTCAGGCAGTTCATGCAAACATTGTAAATGGTCCTTTTCCACAAAAGCTAACCTTTGGCGCACCCGCACGTGAATTCTAAATCAAACTGATTGATCTACCTCATAAGTGTAATTCTGGTATATTGTCTTTTCTTATAAAACAGGTTCTGATAGCACTGAAGTGAATAATTCTATATTTGGCAATTATTTATGAACTGCAGATCTCATAAACACAGCAGATGCATTTCCTGGATGGCAGCCATTAGTGCATCTGGGGACTTATTTGCTAGTTGTTGAAAATAATGGACTGGAAGGGGAAAAAGAAAAGATGCTGTCACCTCTTTCTAATTTTCACCTAATTTCTGAGGTGCTCCACAGCATTCCTTCCCCAAGATTTATCACAGTACAAACATCCTTTGACATCTCTCAAATATTTAGTTGTCTTCCAAAATAATAGTCTTCTAGGATACATTGCAGGCCCTGCTTCTTGGACATTTGTATCCAAAGCCATTTAGGACGGACCCTCTTAATTTCTTTAAAGAAAAACAAGAAATCCTTGCAAAAGGTTCTTAAAAGGATTTTCTTATTGTGCCACGTATGACTAAATGTTTAAAAGTGAAATTGGATATCTCAAATGCCCAAAGATTTTCTGTGATCTACATAAATGTATAAACCTAGGACAATGAGGGGTGTCTTGTTCCGTGTGTGCGAAGGCCACTGAGAGGAGCAAAGCAGCAAATGGTTGTCAAGTCTCTCTGCTGTTTCCACCTTGGCTGCCTCGGCTGCAGTCGACTGTCGTGGTGCCAAGCACAATGCTTTCCTGTGTGCCGTTAATACACCTGCTCTCTCGGGCTGCTGCAGGGGCTCCAGCTCATTTTACACCTACCAACAAATTACAGCCACAAGTGAAATTTTGGGGAGAAAAAAAAAAAAAAAGATTTGGGATATAATGGAACCCTCGCTGCTTTTTGATATTCCTGCTTTCAAAACTAAGTAGTAATATAATGGGGAGAAACACCTGTTTTATGCTAATCTTGAGGTTTTCCTATCCATTACCTCAATGACAAGATAGGGTGTGTGTTACACAGTTGGTCTAGTTTTCTTTGGTTTGTTTTTGTCCAAAACTTGGCTCAGTGGCGTGGGGAGTATTTGATGCTCTTTTCCATCCTTCTCATTCTCATTCCTCCTGTCTTCCATTCTTCCATTTTTCTTTCTTTTGAGGAGGGGTGTTCCAGTTGTAGTAAGAATAGGCCAAAAGGGTGGCACTTGGATTTGGCTGGTTTGGTTTTTTTTCCCCTCCATGCTTGAAGAGAGAGGAAGGATGATTTCAGGCATGCATATCTTTGGGCTTAATATTTCTTCTCGCTGAAACTTAGAGATTCAATTTTAATATGGGCTTAGTCTAGGGAAGAGCATGTTCTTTATGATACAGAGCATTTTGTTCAGTGTGTGTTAAAATTTCAAGTGTGAATCTTTATGGGATTGGGATTGAATCCCTCTGACTTCCCCAGGAGGCACTGTCAGTGCCAGGGTTTGCAATACCCACTTCTGTTCATGGAATATGTTCTTCTTTAATGGAAAAGCAAATATTGAGGGTCATTTCTTTAGCAGTACATGATCTTATTTCCTCTACACACTAGCTGTATGTCATATTTTATATATAAAGTAAAACACTTAAAGACATATAGTAAAAGATAGGCCAAGTCAAATGCTCATAGAAAAACACTTTTAATAGGCTTATGAGAACATACCTATTTGAATGGTAGGCTTTCACACTTGATATGTCATTGGCATTTTCCGTATTGAGATGAGACCAAAAGAAACAGTGCAGCAAGGGACTGAAAACTTAGAAGCACAATTTGATAAAAATATTCCACCTTTGTGCTGATTGCTTCTTTTCTTCATGATGGTTGGGAACTTTAGTGTCATCACTATTTGAATATTTTTGAAGACATTTTTGGCTTAATTTTGTTTTTAAAATAATATTTTTAAAAATTTTTGTAATTGGCCTGTAAACAACTTAATTACAAGTATTTATTTTACTAGTCATAATAGAGTTTGTCATTTTGAATATGAATTCATTTCCAGTCTTCAAAAATGTCTTGGGGCATATTAATCTACAGTGTGGATGTGAGTGTCATTTTTGATAATTTTCGGCGGGTGTATCTTTCCAAGAAATATCTTAAAATTTCTAAGGGGCCATTAGAGTTTGATGCAAGACAGCAGACATAGCAGTAACACGTAGCTCTTGGGTATATGGTTCTCTGTTATCTTTTATGCAAGAAAACAGCATTGAGATGCAACTTGTCAAAGTGAACCATGTTCTTAAAAATAGGTTAATTGTTTTTCCAAAAAATGGGGGGAAGTGGAGTAATAAAAAAGACCCACTTTCTCTGCCAGTGGGTCTTCATGCATTGCTGGTAACACTGCTTATGTATTGGCTTCCACATTAGCCCTTAAGCTTGAAGGAAGGAAGTCAGAGAGGATACTGCAGAATACATTACTAGACATTTTAAATAGCATACTGTATATAGTGTGTGCACCTTAGGGCATTTTGTAAGGTAGCAGTTTGCTGTTAAGACATATCCTTGTGTGCTGGCTGCGCGTCTGTCAAAACCAGGCTTTCTTCTTGTCGTACGAACTCTAGCCTTTCATTTCATCACAGTCTCAGAAGTTGACGTCTCAAGTCCAGGTCTGCAAATACTCTGTAGTGGAAACTTCTACTGATGTCTTCCTGCCATTACCCAGCACTCATACTGAGTCTGTAGATTAACGGCTCTCACTCGCTCATCTGTGAACCATTAGATGTCCATGGAGTATTTGCTGCTGAGGTAATCTTTCCCTCTCATTGCTGCTTTAAATGAAAATAAGTGGAAAATACCTGATTTCTGTAATTGTTATGGACCGAGCTGGGTCACTCATAGAGGGCTAAGGAGTATCTGTGCAATAAAAAGGAGAAGAGTCAACAAGATTATTTCAAATGAGAGATTGCCATCATATGACCGTGAGGTTGAAAGGGACAGATTGTGCCATCTGACTTCAACCACTGCAATCCATGTACACTCATCGTCCCCTGTGTGAGAAGGCAGACTTCAGTGAAAACTACCTTCCGCCCCAGCTGCCTCCACGGGCAGGATCCTAACGAAACGCACGGGCTCTGGAAATGCAGACCTGGCAGCACAAGTGGTTTCCTTGCAGAGCCTGGGGAAGCCGGGCTCCCAATCCACTGCGTGTGCTTAGTGCAGCAGATGATATTGATCTTCTGCACCTGTGCTAGAGAGAGCAGGAGCTGCAGGAGCACACATCGGTCAGCACATTTACTGAAATCTCTTGCTTCATAACGCCTCTTTTGAAGTCACTTGATTCAGCTGATGCTGGGCTTGAGAAGTCTCCCTTAGGTCAGTAGGTCCCACCTACAAATGTGGGTCATTTGGCAGCTATTCCTTACTGCCAGTGTCACTAGGGATAATGCCACATTGGTAAAATGGCTGCCATCAGCAGGATGCCTGCACTGTCAGTTGTAATTAAAATCTTTGGCCCAAATAATCCCTTCTGGATTCAGACAACAAAGGGACTTTCCACATTTCCCCCGTCTGTGCTGAAGAGAATGTCAATCCCCAGAAAGACACAGCTTCATCCCCCTGGTTTCGCAAACGATTTTGGCTTGCAGCCCACATGAACAGGGAGTAGGCTTGAGTCTGGAAAGAATCGATTTAGACAAAGCAAGACCTGTCAGGCCTCAGTGGGGTAATCCTTGGACAGTTTCCGGTTTTGAATCAGGGAACATAGAGGGACTTTGGAGTTGGTCACCTTCCATCTGAAGAAGAAATTAACCAGGTGGACACTGGCTACTCACTCAGTGATGCTGGTCCTGGTGGTGGTTTCTGCATGATGCCTGTTTGCGTTGGATGAAAATGTCAGCAGCAGAGAGAGAATTGTGCATTAGCCTTTGTGCACAGAAGTAACCGTCTCAGCATTCTATCTATCCATTTCTGGGGACTAAGAAAGGGCACCTTCCTTGTGCCAGCTAGGCTTGGTTTTAAGTTAGGATTTTTTATGTGTGTTTTGGTTTTTCATTTGGTTTTGTTTTAGGCTCCAGTATAGACAACCTGGCCTTTAAAATGCTCTGACTGGTTGAACTGAGTTTTTCAGAGGCAGTCGCGTCATGGCCACAGCTTTAAATAAAAATAAAATAAAATAAAAAAATAATAAAAAAAAAGAAATGAAGCACCTCTCACTTTTCTGTGGGCAAAAGATGCTCTCAGCTGCTTTATACTCTATTCAGGCAGGCTGTGTCCCACCTAAATCTCTGATTGTAGTGTTTGCTGTTGCTGGCTGGCTGCCTTCACTATGGCTGGCTCCAGGCTGACACATGAGACTTAGGGACTTACTGCCTCTTGTGCCTTTTCTGTAGTCACCAAGATGGGATCTCCTTAGTCTAAAGTCATGTTTCTTTTAGTCCTTGCACCATACAAAATGTAGCATAGGAAAGAAGGCTATTTTCCTCTGCTCTTGCCCAGTTGCTCACCAGTGAAAAGGGACCTCTTCAGCCCGTTGGAGCTAGAAGTGCCCTTTCCTGGAGGCAAGCATCATGAGGAAGCTCCATCACAGAAACAGGGGGCTGCGTCCTGACAGCTCTCTGGTGTCTGTAGGTGGTGGCTCTGGCAGCTGCTGTGCTGTACTCTAGAGAAGGCTCTGTAAATCTCAATCTCCACAGATATTTTATGTCAAAACCTGATTTACTATGTTAGCTTAATTTTGAACAGTGCACTACTTTTACCAAAGCAGTGAGAAGGAGAAAAGTACTTGCTGAAAAAATGTTTCATAATTGCATGTGATTGTACGTTTATTGATTGCGTGTTACGTGGGTTTACTGAAAGATGTCCATTGATGCATTCCTATAAAAGTAAAGAAGCTAATATCTTACTGAAAAAATTGCCAAGGAAAGATAATCCAATTAGGCTGCTGCACATAGCTGAGTTTTTAAATTATTGATGTTGTCTTAAAATTGGCTGCCTTATAATGCAGTAAAAGCTGCAATGTAGAAGATACATTTAGCTGTAGTCATGTTGTGATATTACTGTGCAGTATTTTTTTAAAAAGGTACACAAAACAGATTGTTAAAGAGACTTGTTTTGTTTTATAGAGCACAAATACAAAAGGGTATGTTTATAAATTGAGCATCCAGGAAGTAAGTAGTTGGACTTGGCTGAAGTGTGTCTTCACCTGTCGTTAAGCTTCAGGGAGACAGCCAGCTCCTGTCTTTAAAGCTAAGCATGTGTGTGGTGTGACTTGCAAAACTCAGGCCAAAATCTGAATCTTCCCTATTGAAGTTGCCCAAAGGAAAGTCCGCTTGTAGCTCTTAACTTGCTGAACAAAAGTATTTTTCTACAGTGGCTCTTAAAAGAAACAAACAAATGAATAAAAGCCCACCAAAACCCCAGAGCAGTTGGGCAAGTCGAGTGGCAGCGGTTCACGTACACAAGCTCCGTAGAGGAGGGCTACAACTCTGGTCGCTCCCGGCAGCGCCGTGGGATGGCTGCAGAAGTCTCTCTCGGGCAGCATGATCCAAAATTATTGAGAGCTTTAGTTTTTTAAAGCAGTGTTTTCAAACTCAGCAAATAGGCAACAGCTGTGGCACAGTGATGCTATATATTAAGAAAAGATAAGGAATAACTAAAGAAGAGTGCTCTGCGCTAATCCAATCTAGAGGCGATATTAAAGCCATGGATCACAGTAACAGAGCTTGTATCCAAAAGCAAAGGGACGAAACGTCCTCTACAGACAGATTAAAGAAGATGTAGTGATTGCTGTCCCTGTTATCAAGCATCTGGGACACTAATCAGCATCTCAGTTGTGCATTTTAGTAACGAAGGACAGCAATGATTCAGCGCTTGGGAAGGCAGCAGGATTAAGTGGGAAGGAAAGAATCATTATAATATTTATTCAGCTGATGTCCAAAATGGAATATTAAAACCCGTCATGATTGATTTTTGTTTTCTACAGGGGGACTATCTAAAATATTACTCCAACAGAATATCCTATTTTAAATGTAAACCTGGACAAGTTTACTATTTCCCATATGTTTTTGTGGAAAACAGCTTGCAAAGTCTCACATACTCTCTGAATAAAGGCTTTGTGCCAAAGAGGGAATTAACCCATTAGTCATTTAACAGTTAAAAGTGACTGTTAAATGAAATCTGTAAATCCCTATGAGATATTTCAGTTCAGCACTCGTTATTTGCTGCTGTTATGATGCTAGTAAAACATAAATGGAGAAAGCTGGGTACTTTCTCAGGTCAGATATCCATCTCGTGCACACAAAAAATGAGGAAAAGGACTGTTTTGAACATCTTTGATGTTGAAAGTGAGGAGGTTAACCCAGCTTTTAGCTTTCACTAGAATGAGATTCATGGCAGCTGAATTAGGACTGTCATGCTCCTCGGTAATCTGGGGAAAGAGTGACACCTCCTGAAGCTGACCTGGGCATGTTCTTAAAGCAGTTCAGCCAGCCTCTCTCCCTGGCTGTTACTGACCTTCCTGAGGGACCTCAGTTGAACGCCTGAAGTCACCCAGGGTGACTTGGGTCTGTCTGCCTGTGCCAGACCTTGCTCTTTTCCGTGCATTGGTATTCGGCTTCCCCGTGTCCAAGCTGTGACAGCTCATACCCATGCAGTCAAATCTTATCCTCCCAGTAGGTATCCTACAGCTGTGCTGGCCTGAGAGGGAGCTTATCAGAATATTGTAATTTATGTCTATCGGTTTGTTGTTCAGCGTAACGGAAGTAAACACCTGTGCAGGAGGGCTCTAAGTTCTGGTTGGCAAGGATGCTATTTAAACCACTGTCAGCTGACTGTATATATATTTTTTTTTTTATTTTTTTTTTTAAAAAGGCAAGCTGGAAATTCCAGTTTGCATTTTCTGCAGAGTATGTGTGAGGAAACTGAATCTCTCTTACTAAGTTGTATTTCATTCTGCAGTTCTTGAGACCTCATTAATAAAACTGTACTGAAAGCAGAAGGAATGCTATTTTTGCATTTAATCCTCACAGGTTTTCCATATTCTCCCTTGGCTTCTATATATTACATAGCTTTAAAGGTGTCTTTCAGAAAGTATCAAGTACATCCTTCCCTATTGCTAGAAATCTAAGCCATTTAGGTTTAGTATCTAGTTACTGGCTAATTGTTACAACTGAAATTATACAGCGTAATTTCTGATCATACTGGATGTATTCAAGGTAGGCCGAGTGCCCTGAAAGTTGAAAAGCAATGGAAAATGTGAGTCAAACATGTGAGGCTATTTGCATTAATTTTGCAGGCAGACCTGAGTTTATGAATGTACAGTGGCATTAACCTGTTGCCATTATTTACATCTTTCCTTTGTGATTTCTGTCATTATCCATTATTTCACTGTATTTTTAATTTTAAAAAGTGTTTATTTTCATTTGAAGAATCCTGAAGGACTTTGCTAACTGAATTATATAATTCCTAGTATGTTGTGTATATCCAATATTTTTCTGTACATAAAAAAAAGAAAAAAAACAATGGTAAATAACCTCTAATGTTGGCACTGAAAATGCCAAATGTTTAGCAGCAAATGTAGCCACTAGCTGAGGTCAGTAGATAAAGAATAATACTATAGGTAATTGCCACTGCTTCAAGAACTAGGTTAGGAAGAACTTAATTCCCTGAGCTGGAATTTGGCCATGGCATCCATTTACCTTGCAAAAGGCAAGCTGAGATCTTTGAAGACGATAAGGCACTAAAGGGTATTGTGCTTCATGCTTCATCTAAGCTCTTACTGGTAATAAATAAGTGACATATAACTGCATAGAAACATGGTGGAGCTTTTTGATGTAAATTTACACAGTTGTACAGATGTGTTTGCATGTAGAGTGAGAGGCATTAACGTCCAGTGAGTTTTTAAGTGGTAATTGCACTTGCACAATCTTTTGCAAATAAATACCAACTTAACTCCCAAATCTTGCTGATATTGAAGGCTGTATGTATCATCCTAGTAGTCCCACCCTCTTTGTCTTTTAATCATTCTTTTACAGGCCAGTGATTTTCCTGATATCACAGTTAATACTCTCATACAAGATGGATTTACATGATGGGCTAAATTAAGCAGAAGGACACCACCAGTAGCAGCACATCCACCAGCACTAGTGTCACAAGAGGCACAGCTGCTGCCCACCTCTTTTGCTTCTTTTGAAGCTTTTAAGAAGTGATTTTTCAGCCTTATATGCATGTGGTAAGATTAGATCAAAGAACAAAAATACAGAATGCTAGTTGTTTACGTTCCACTTGTATCTCTACTAAAATCCTAATAATAAGGACAAGAATAATGACTTTTCATTTGGGTCATACATGCTGATTTGATATTAGATACGTGGATGGTGCTTATTTAAGAGAGCATTCTCTTGCCACTAATTTTGGGAAACATGATTCATGTCAGTAATGACATGGTTTTCCATCCTGGAGCAGTCTGTCAGAGCTCCCAGGAGGCTTCATTTTAGTTTAATATTCATAGATAAACTAGCCCTTGTAGAAGAGCTTTTCTGCCTTTTCTATTTAAATTTTAAATAATTGCATGGAATTGTGTGGGAGCAAGAGAATTGTCTGCTGAATGCTGATGGATACAATAATATTAATAATAATATCATTAGCAGTGCTTAGGAAAAAAATAGATCACACAAGTTTGCATGTGCCTTATTCTATAAAATCCTGTAGCTGTATATTTTTCCTTCATTTACAATATGTATATTGCTATTTTAATCTGAAAGGAGAATGCCTTCCCATCCAGTCTGTTGAGTGGTGTCTTCCATAACACAAACACCACATAGCCCCTGGTGAAGGTTAGCATTATGCATCCACAATGAAGGTTCATTTTACCAGACTAATATTTTAATAAGTGCTTGAGCTGAGCTTTTGTGATAAGTACACTCTTCTAGGGAGAAAGGCATTTGCTCTGTAAATCAGAAATGACAGTTTATAATAGTACTGTGAGATAGGGAAGAGAGAGGGGGAAATGGAGCTGAACTCTACATTATGGAGGGACTTAGTTTCTCATTACAGCCCCAGGAATCCTGATCTACAATTCTTTGCTAATGAATTTATCAGCCCTGCTGCCCATAGGGCTTTGTACACAGGTAGATAGGGTCAAGATTGCCTTAATGCTTTGGGTAGGAGAAACGCTTCTTTTCTGTTTTTATTGTAGGTCTGGAGGAGGAGAGAGAAACAGCTTTATTCATGTTTGTTCTTTGTTTTATATCCAGGTGGCAATCCTGGTCAGTTTATGAGAGGAGCTCGTAAGCCCATATTTTTTTCTGATCTGCAGCCTTTGTAGTTCAACAAGATGGTGCTTACAACTCAAATCAAAATGGAAGTATTTCCCCTCCCCTTAAATTCTCTGCTGTTAAATCTCATATGAGATCCAGTGTTACTGTAGAGAGTACTTGCATGCTGCAAACTACATGATATTTTTTAGACAGCATGAAAAATCCAGTTGAACTTAAAGCACAGGTACTAAAATACATAAGTAAAACATAGTTTCTGATGTATTCCTTTTCCCTTTTGATTGTGTTTTATTGTTTCAATTTGTACAGTCAAATAATTTATAATGCTTGGTAATTAAAAATGAGATTCCTTAATAAATTATGTGGGAGTTGGATCAAATTTTGTATTCAGATTCATAAGTGCCTTGCTCTAACTTTGAGTAGGAATGGTACGTGTGCAAGTCTAAGCAGTCTTTATTTATTAATGGGGAAAAAAGGACATCTTTGACTTAGTGTTTATACTGATTTGTGTCTTAGGAGTGTGTTACTTCTCTATTCCTCTTTGCTGAAGAAAGTAAAATCCAGTTGATGAGGTCCACGGCTTCCTTTTGTTTTAAATTCAGCATCAACACTCTTCTCTGCGGTTTTCAGACCAGCCTGCCTGCATGTTCAAATGTATTGGACTGGGAAATACTTTTATAGATATCTAACAAACATGAGCTCTGTGTGCGTGCACACGCAGAGAGTTGCTCGTCTGCACGTGGAAATGAGTCTTTGAAAAGATCTGTTACATTTCCTACCATTACAAAAAACATAGGTAAGTTATTGGAGAGACGACTTTACCCAAAACAAAAATTGGATCAGTGATACATTTATAATGTATTTTAGATGTTTTTTAAAAAACACATTAAAGCCTTGGCTCATCTGAGATGGCCTGAATATGATTAGAGCTCGTTAGCCACTGCCCTGGAGAGAAGAATTGGCAAATGTAGAAAAACTATTGGACTCTGGCATTATTCACAGAAGGTATTGATACAGGATTGATGGTTTGTCCTGACAGTTCATGGGAGATAGTTACATTTTCAGTTAGTAAAATCCAGCATGCTATTTGGATGAAATAATAATTTTGGAGAAAGCCCTGCATACTAAAATTATCTTAAATACCAATGCCTGCTGGGGGTGGGGAGAATTTAGAAAGTGCCGTCGCTGTGTTATTTGTGAAGTTTTAATTGTTCATTTCTTGCTCAGACAATGAAAAAGTTTTATGGAAAAATAGGAAGTTCTTGTCTGTGAAACTATAATATACTTGCCAAAGGAAAGTTTAATTGAGGTTGCTGGGACAACAACTTAAATGCTTGATTTTTATCTTCTTGTAGCATTTTAGTTTTTTTAATTCTAGGTTTTTTTTTTTTATTCCAGGGAAAAAGATAAGACTATTCTGTTTTATGTGATTTTAGCCATGTGTTGTCAGCAAAACTTGAACTCCCAAAACCAGAGTGCATGCTCCTGCTCCAACCGATGAAGGCAGCCAGGTTGCACGCCCCACGGTGATGCTGCCCTGATGTTGGCACAGTGCTCAGGAGGGCCCCCACCTCCGTGGGCATTGCAGGCGGTGTGCAGGGTGCCACCCTTCTCTGTGATGCCACCCTTCTCTGTGATGACTGCTCTTGAATCCCCAGTACAATGAGTGAGCGATGCTGCTTCAGTGGGGCCCCACACCCTTTGGGTGATTTTGTATATGATTTTTATTTTACTAAGGCAAATAGATAACTAAGGGAAAAACGACAACATTTTTAATGATTGCATTGTCCATTAAAGTTAAATAGGTTTTTCATCAGTCAGAAGAGGCGTTGTACATACTCACTGTATCAGTGAGTTTTGAGATCTGTAAAATAAATAGATTTATAATGGAAAAAGATATTTCAGTACCCTAAACGTAGCAGCTGCTGCCTCCTCCATAATGCAGTGTGAACACTAGCTAGTTTGTCCTGCCAAGGGACTGCTTTTTCATGAAGCATCATGTAGGTAATACAAATATAAGAAATACTACTGCTATACTGTAATTTGAGAAGCCCTGCAAAAGCTATTTAACATTAGATAAGAAATAACAGTTCACCAAGAGAAAGGGAATGCCGGAGCGAGCTACAGTAGTAGCTACAGACTTCAAGGTTCTCCCAAGGAAAAGAAATGCACTGCTAACTAAGCAGGTTAGAAAAAAACAGAATATGGCCATGTGTGCTGTTGTAATGACTGCATTATTCATGCAGTCATTCCAAGGTGTATTTGTGCATCTGCTCAAAGTGTTTAGTTTGAAAGCAGGTATCAGAATCTTCGTGAATTTATTTCACTGATGTAGCACAGATTACAGCTATGCAAGCCAGGGCAAAACCTAGTAATATTCTAACCTCATATAGTTTGAAATACCTTTTGATACGTATACCATGACTACCAGATACAAAGTGTGGTGCGTATGAGTTAAGGCAGTGCAAAGGGAGGTACATAGCTCCTTCATAAAGACCTTTAGTAGTTGTGACTCTTGTATTTTGCCTATAAAGATAGGAAAAGGCACCTTAAAGATAGGAAAAGGCACCTTAAATTTTTGAACAAGTTTTAGGAGAACTGCTTTACCATACAATAAACGTTCTCTTGCTATATCTTAAAATACCTGCAGTATAGCTGGAAAGTATTACACTACAACCCAGTATAATCCACTATCAAATTACTATACATTTGAAAGCTCAGCTCTATCTTTAGGAATGATGTATCCTACAGTTTCCTCCTGCTCTCCTGTCCGTAATTCCTAGGGACTCACATGAGCATTGATGCAGTCTCTGAAGCGGCCCCTTTCTCTTCCTTGGTGTAGTTCTAATGTAACTGCAGAAAGCATCCGTCTTAAATGTGGCCAGCATCTCATGTGTGTAATACACATAAAGGGACGCAAAATCAGTAGCAGTGCTTCAGGGACAGCATTAATATTTAGCCAAGCTGCCAGCACTACAGTGAGAACTGAGAGACATTCTTATACATCTGTGCTGACAAATGTAAGTCCTGTTTGGAATGCAGTTTGCACAGCTGTCCTCATCCCCCAGCAGCATGTCAGAAATTATCTTGATGAGATAATTTTTTATTCATTTTATTCATTTTCCTCTGTTTTGGGGAAATTCCTGCATAACCTCAATGCAGAAGGATGTTTACCCCTTCCTGGTGTAATACATTTTGAGATTATTACATCTAACATCTGAATGCTCTCCATTTTCTTGGAAAGCACTATTCACAGCCTCAGCGCTATTGCAGTAACAAGTTGAGGCAATATGACTCTAGTGTTGCTGCCCTGCCTAAAATTTGAGGATGAAAAGGTCGTGGAAGTTTCTTGTATTTGCTACCCAGACATTTCAATGTGGAGTTAAATCTGCGACACAGTTTTGTACCTGATTGGAGCACTGACCTCTAAGGAGCTGGAAATTCAGTAAATTGTATCTATTATTTTATTATTTGTCCACGCCTCAATTTTATGCCATTGCATAGCCCAGAGTGAAACTTAAGTAAGAAAATCATTTGAGATTTTGCTGTGACTATGTTGAAAAGGGACAGTGCACTTAAGATTATGTAGCTCATGGTGCTTTCTCCTCGATGCACGTTTTCTTTAAAAATAATAGTCTTACAAAAGGAAGTTGATAGGGAGGAACCTACCAAACAGAGCACTTATTGAAGGTTGAAGCTACATTTTGGTCATTTTCCATGACGAATACATGTTAATATTTTAACTGGGAACAGCACCCCATAACTGTGAATGGTTATTGTCTAGCAATCTTTTGACCATTGCTGCCAGTTTGTTTGTGTTCTAATAACCAGGCTATGTTAATACTGCGACTGGGGATTACTTTTAAGTGATGCTGAAATCAATCACAGTTACAGTCACTCATTTTTCTTTGGTTAGGTTTGTTGTATTGTAACATCTTATTTTTACATCGTTGTAATGATTAGAAGAGATTTTAAACTTGCAGTTTCCCATGAAAGTCCTTCCAAAGTGTAATTTGAAGACATTTTTGAGTACTTTGACATACTAATTCTTACAGGATGAAAGGTTCAGCAGTCCTGGCAGTGCCTTGGAGAACAGGAGGCTACGGCCCCATGTGAGCAGTAGGCAGGGCACAGATTGACTTTATGTAGCCAGGGGCTTGTGCTCAATGGCTTCTTGTTTTAACCTCCCGCTGACTCTGATGCTGAGTGCAGTTTGCCTTCAGGGGAGCTCTAATGCTCCTGCATCTCACAGAATCAGTAGAATCATAGAATTGTAAAGGTTGGAAGGGACCTTTAAGATCATCAAGTCCAACCATTAACCTAACCTGACAAAACCACTTCTAAACCATATCCCCNGGGTGATCACCTCCCGAGTCCAGCTCACCACACTATTCCTGATACAGGCCAGGATGCCGTTGGCCTTCTTGGCCACCTAGGCAGGCTGCCGGCTCATATTCAGCCGGCTGTCCACCAACACACCCAGGTCCTTCTCTGCCAGGCAGCTTTCAAGCCACTCCGCCCCAAGTCTGTAGCGCTGCATGGGGTTGTTGTGACCCAGGTGCAGGACCCGGCACTTGGCCTTGTTGAACCTCATACCATTGGCCTCGGCCCATCGGTCCAGCCTGTCCAGATCCCTCTGTAGAGCCATCCTACCCTCAAGCAGATCAACACGCCCGCCTAGCTTAGTGTCATCTGCGAACTTACTGAGGGTGCACTCGATCCCCTCGTCCAGGTCATTGATAAAGATGTTAAAGAGAACCGGCCCCAGCACCGAGCCCTGGGGAACCTAGAAATAGGGTTGGGTGTGATTTCAAGAGCTCCCTTTGTCTGCCTTCATCCATAATCTTCTTTGCTCATCTCTTCCTGCCAATATCTTATTTTTATTCTATTTTTTGTCCAGTGTTCTTAAACTCTGCACGTGTTAGAAATCCCATCACTTCATAGGCAAGATATTTTCACGTTAGATTTCTCATGAAAGTTTTACTTTGTGTCTGCACACGTTTTTACTGTCTAATAATTTGCCCATAGTCTATACACTGGAGTGAGTAACAGACTAACTGGTCTTCAGTAGCCTTCTTCATAATGGTGCTCCATCAAATTGTCTCCAATGCATTTGGGAACAGATTCAAAGGATTACTTATAGTTAGTTCAGTGGTTCTGTTTTTCTTCGATTGCATAATGCCCTGCACCATCTCTAAACATAGATTAGTGAACCACTATACTTACATGATAGTTGTGTTAGGTTGTGTTTCTTTCACAGGGCGTCGGACACATAATATTCCTTACTTCCCGTCATATGTGGATACACTTGCATACCGCTCTTGGTATTTAAGTTAAATCTACTTCTGTTTTCATTTGAATTGTTCCTTTAGGTGGTCTTGAGGAATGAGCAAAGTCAAGATGTAAAATATTTTCTTCATAGTGAGGGTTTTTTTGGCTCAGGTCTTGCAGAGACAGTCAATTGTCAGGTATCCTGGACAACTACTGCTTTTGCAGTATTGCTCTTGGAATGATAGGCATTTCTTCTGTGCAGAAACCATGTCTGAGCATTTTGAAACCATCTGGCAGTTCTGTGGCTTCATATCGCAGTTATGTTCAGAATAAGCCTAAAAGATAGAAAACAGAGAGCAGGAGTGTTTGGAACGGCTTATTTGCCAGCAGTCACATTTCTGGTGCTCAAGTCAACTTTAGGATGAAATACTTTGCTGTTGTCACCGTGAATCTTAATGATTAATTCTTTGCTCCTGGCAATCCTGGAATATTGAATATTGCTAGAAATAGGATTCAGACTGAGAGCCAACTTTTTGTCACATGGATACCATGGACAGTATACTTTATGTAACATTCCTCTGATACTTTCAACTAGTTTTTTGGTATATTCTTAAAAAACTGAAAAAGTTATTTCTGAATTGTTCATTATTTTCCTGTGCTGTGGTGCAATAATAAGGTTAGCATGTGATTTTTATTTTCCTATGTATGTTTACATACCTACACATCTGTGGAGACCGTCAACGGCCACTGATTGCACTAGCCTGCTAGTGTTATTTTCTGTTAACAAATAGCATTTCTGTATTTAGTGAAAATGCTGAGCTCTGCTGTTCAGATGCAAGGAATATCTACTTTCTGGAATCCTCTGCTCCAGCGAACTATGTCAAAGGAGGAGTAAGGCAGTTGCTGCTTTCAATTTGTACAAAACCCCAATTTTCAGCATGACTTGGAACAAGATGCATGGCATGCAACAAGCCATCTGATTAATCAGCAGAGAATTTGCAAACATCAGCAATGCTTCAAGATGATATAGGAAGATCTGGTATCATGTCTCCTTGTGCTTTCCATATATAGCTCTTTGCCCTTGCTCTTCCCCTCATCTCCATGAGAGTTCATGTGAGGTCTGTGGTTTGACTAAACACAGGGCTGCCTGGAGTCTCTAGCTTTTGGTTTTTCCCTTCCTAATTGGCTTTTACTAGTTATTTTTCAAGCATGATGGTGTCAAGTCAATTTGCTCAGGAGTCGATCATGTGATTTTCATCATGATGCTTATGTAAACGCTTCTTCCAGCTTGCAGCTTTATTAGCCCATTTTTTTTCAAAGGCTTATTGAGGTGCTGTCCATAGCAAATCAATGACATGGGTGTCTTCTAGGTCATCAGCGGCAGAGAAGGAAATCTTAATAAAGCCAAGGTCTTTTAGCTGGCTTAACTGAGGCTGCTTTTCTTGGTGCTTACAGGATGCTATAATGAAACTCTGCTGCTCTTTTTAGTTCTTTATGATTTGAAGAGTGTAGAGTGGTCTTGACAGCAAGAATTTGCCTTGATAAGTATTTTCTTAAGCTCCGTTTTCACACAGCAGCTGATTATGGGATTTCTGCAATATTGTGGCAGTGGTTTTGCAAAATTACCTTTCTCTAGGATACAGGTGGAAGACGCACCTTTTGCCATGTAGAGGCAACGTATTGACGGAGGAGGAGAAATTGCTGAAGTCTTGGTGGTGGAAGCCTTGAGTGATGTATGGTCCGTTTTGGACAGGAAGTTTAGGTGAATCTAACAGTCTATATTCCACTTGGTCGTGGTTGTTCCTGTTCCCAGGGGACAGGGTTATTCTGGGGGAGAGTTTGCTGATGTATTAGCCCTACGGTAGCTGGAAGTTAAAGAAGCTTTAGAAGCTGGGCATGAAAACCACAGCGAATGGATGAAAGTGAAACAAAAAGTGCTCTTTCAGAAAGCTTGAGGTGATTTGCAGGGCAGACTGGAAGCATGTAACCTACTCAGATAGCTTAAGGGAACAATACAGGGTTAACAAATGGAATTTGAAGTGGTTTTGTAGAAAGGGTTCAGATGCTTTGGGCATACTGCTCATACCACACGTGTGTCACTTATTTTAGTTCGTAATCCCCAGAGCCTTGTGCCCTGCTATTGAAAGCATATACTGGGGAGGCAAAGTGCTGATGGTGAGGTAACAGGAGCTGTTACGGATCTTGACAGAGTAAACACTGCAGCGCTTCGGTGTGTGTCTTTCATGGGCTTTTTGAATATCTATAATGTGCTGAATTTCACAGGTCACAGCAGGGTGGGCTTCTAGGCATGCTGTTTCCAAGTGTTTGGAGACCTCTGAAAAATTGCTGCAGGCTATCCTTTAAAAGCGATCGCATTTCAGTCTTTGAGGTTTGATCCTAGCTACTGCTGAGGAAGAATAGGGTGAGACCACAGGCTTCCTGTTCACTCATTTGGAAAGACTTTGAAGAGAAATTTTAAGTATCTTGTAGTAGAAATTACGGGATTTCCTTTTTTTTAGTTCTGCAGAGTTTTAGATTATTTGGTGTGATGGCAGATGAATATCCTTGTCAAAGTTAAGAAAAAAAAAAAAACAACAAACCTACAGATTTTGTACCTTCTATTCAAGAGATTACCCAGGAGCATAAAACAGATTTTCTGGGGGAAAAAGTGTGTATTTTGTCTTGCTGTGTGACCTCAATTTAATTAATGTTTGGAGTATTGTTTTCCTATCCTTATTTTATAAGTATATTTAATTTTTTTGCACTATTGGAAGAGAATGTATGCTTCTGACTATAGATTTCTAATTCTGTGGATGTTTTAGCAGATGATCTGAGTATTTGAATGGTAGTATAGTAAATGTAGAATGGGGGTGAATAGGCAGATTAAAAAAAAAAAGTCATACACAAATTGTGCTGATTGTTTTGGCATTTTGTAATTAGGAAAGGATATTTTTCCTGTGGCTGTATATTCTCACTGTCCACAATTTTAACAGTTAAAATTTAAATGAGTGAATGTGCATTTTCGCTTGGTAGTAGCTTTGTAAAAAGCCTCATAGCTATCCACAGAGGTTAAGAGTGTAATGTGTTAGAGATGGGGTCTCTTAGATGGAAAGAAGGGGCAGTCCCTGTCTGATGAGCTTCACTATGCCTCTCTTGCTGTATGCAATATGCATCTTTCCTGGCTTCTCATATGAACCTGTGGCCTGTGGGTCCCAGGGCCCTGTTTTGTGCACACCTGGTTGCTCTATGCAGCCTTTACAATGTCTGTATTTCAACTGCTGTTTTAAAGTCTCAGTTGGGGCACAAGTTAGCCATTATTTTAATGACTAGAAGAGAATTTTAGAGAATTATATTAGATATTTTAGATACTACCACTGGTTTCTGTGATATAAGAAGTGTCTAAAACTGAGGACCCTTTGTTAGGTGTAAGTTGCCTAAGCACGCATCTGTACTGATGCTATTTGTCAACCATTTGCTCTGTAAAAGGGTGCCCGGAATACCACAGAGCTATAAATGCCCTGCTCTGGTGGGCTTCAGCTGACTCTTCAGCTTTCTGAACTGTCTGAAATGTTACCCACTGCAGCTTCAGAAAAAAAATAATTTCTATTTCTTCTTGCAAAATCTGGATCAGTAGCTCCAGATTATGGTTTAAACTATTTCAGCTCGTCTTTCCAATTCTTTGGAAGATATTTATATTGTTTGTATCTCATGTCAAATCATGTTTTTCTTTCTGCTGAATTCTGCCATGTGTTGCTTTGTTTGCAAGTCGCTTCCAAGCCAGTAATCATAAGCACTCCATCTGGTTGGGGAGCAGAGTAGTGATAATGTAAAAGGACATTTCCACTATTCTGTTTAAAAGAATCCTCCATCTGTACCAAATCAGCCATTTTAATGAGATTGTAAAGGGGTTTTGTTGTTTTTTTTTCTTTTCAAAGAGGGGAGGAGATTGATTGCTGAGATTGAATTTTTTTTTTTCCTTGCTATCTACCCATTACGTGATTGTATCCAAGGCCCTTTCTCTTTCCCAAGCTAAGAATGACTATAGGAATTTGCAGTTCATGTAATTCAGGATGCAAAGTAACAAAAGGATCCTGAAAATTTTATCCAAATTGATTTTGCCATTAGTATTGAGCCTTTCCTTTATTACCCTTTGTTAATAGCATGCATGTGAGAAATCATCCTGAGTGCTATAAAACTGATCTACAAGGTTAAAAAAACACATAGTTTCACTATGATTTATGACGTGAGCTTTCAGTAATCAGAGCTGAATTGATGTATGTGAATATGCTGAGATAACTTTTTGGTGCTTGCAGATTTTAATTTTTCTTTGTGCTTTTCTCTTGTAATTCTGATCGTTGCTCTTTCAAAATTAATGGAGAGAGAATTGGACAACTTCTCTTGTGGGAACGTCACAACCTAAACCTGGACAATTTTCTGGAGGTTAATAGGCAACAGTCTAGGTCAGTCATCCACTGGTCTCATCATACTAATGTGAACTCAAAAAGCCAAGAGCCAGCGACTGGAAAAGCAAAATAGCTCTGGCAGAATAAATGAGCAGGCAATGGGTAGGGATGAGTGGTCTCAGAGGAGCTCCTGGAGGGAGCAAACTGTCACCCAGACCATGCTGGGCACCGTCTATGGAACCTGGGCTGCCTAGGGAACAAGGTGCACAGCCCATGGGTAAAACAGACACACGCAGAGACTGTGTTGAATCCTTTTCTCTAAAAGCTTTGTTCCTCCTTTCCAAAGAAGCAGTAATTCAGCTTTAGGAGAGCTGTTGGATTGCCAGTTCTGTGTCACCAGTCGCTACCCCCCGACAGGAGGTTGCAGTGCAGTGGCACTCAGTGGCGTGGGGACACCACCCCACAATGGTCTTGGTCTTCTGGACGGACTCTTGTGAGTTTCCATAAAACTGCCTGATTTAATCCTTTTATCTACAAAAAGAACTATTCTGCAAGTTTTAAATTTCATGTGATTCCCTTGAATCCCATTACAGAAATCATCCTATTTCTTTTCTCTTTGTTCTCAGGTGTGTTTTCAAAGGCAGAAAAAGTGTATTTAGGTGCCTGGTTCTTATTCAGAGCGAACCCCTCTTCAGTATTCTTGTATTTAAATGGAGGTGGAAGGCTCCTCCACCCCTGTAGACAGCTGCTAGCTTCTCTGTATTTAGTCAGTGGCAGAAGAGGATCTTAGTCATAAATACTATAATGCCATAAGCAAAAATGTGCAGAAGCAGAGAACAGTTGTTAATAGATTGTGTTGTCAGTGACGTTAGTGAAGTCATTTCAAGCTAGATCACCTGAGTGCGTGGCCTACAATATTTATGTAGTGATACATTTGGGCCTCAAATTTTGCACCTTCTGAAAGATTTTACACAGATAATTAACAACAAGTTCTGCATTATAACCCAAGGGGACGGAGCTACTACCTGGTGGCTGGGCTGTAGTTGATGCAAACATGGAGAAATGTTTCGTGAAATTTTGAAATTATCCTTATAATATTTTACATATAGATTATTTCCTTTCATAGACAAATGAGACATTGGGCACAAAAATATTAGACCTTGATTTCCCCCCC
>VYXH01012404.1:505272-522112 GCA_013397275.1 Burhinus bistriatus | reverse complement strand
CCCCCCCCCCCCCCTTACCCTCTGGTTTTTTTTCCGTACCAGTGAATATCTGTGCGCAGCTCGCATGTGTGAGGTGAGATGTGTAACAGGCAAGCGCAGTGCATGCTGTGCAGGTGCTTGTGGTGAATTGAAGAGATTTCAATACTCCCCTTCTCAGAAGGTGGACATTCTTTAAAACCACTCCTAATGTAAGTAACTGTAGGGAAGTATGCAGAAAATTCCTGCTATGGGCAATAGCCTGCATTGCAAAGGAAGAGATCTGCTTTACTGAAATTGCGAACCTCTCTCTGGGCTTCCCTCTGAAGCAAAATGATTTTGCTTTTGGGTACTGCTTTTACTCTCTCCAGTTTAGGAACTTGAAGTATAGAGCAAAGCAGCCTTTTAGTTCAGGAAAATAGCCTCTAGAACCAACGACAAAATTCTATCATAATTAGTCATCAGAAAATCTGAATAAATATAAAATTACCATGGAGTAGGAGGCAGGCATATGTGGTATTCAAAACACACAGAGTGTAAAATGATGTTATTGTTGCCTTTAGAAATAGTTCAAAGTAGTCTGGATTAGAAAGAGCTGATAAGCAGAATGACAAAAGCTTGTTTCATGAGTGGTTCCAAGCAGCGGTGGTTTTCTGATCAGCTGATGCTGCAGCTATTTTGGGTATTCCACAGATCATGATTACATACACGGGGAATGATTGGAGGCAGCAAATATGGTAAGTGAGCCAGGAATCCTGGGACACGCTCTGTTACTAACTTCATAGTCTTACAATCACTTGTCCTTTGCCATTTAAATAGCCAAGGGAAGTCTAACAAGTGACTGTGCTTAGTTTTTTTGTTTTGTTTTGTTTAGTTTTTTTAAAAAAGGAAAAAAGAAAAGAAAACCACTTCCTGAGGCTGCTATTTTTAGGAATGGAGCAGTGTCCAAAGTGTTAACTAATTGAGTCATCAGGTCTCATATCTGGCCACAGAAAATGGCAGTGGAAGAGGGAGAATGCTTTCCAGAACAAGTAAGCATTTGTGGATTCTGAAATAAGAGTGAAGTCTGCATATCGAGTTTCTTGTATTAGTGTTTCAAGTCTTTGATTGTATGAGACAAAGCTGGATGTAGGAAGAGGTACGTTTCAGATTGTTTGGTGTAATTTGTGTTCTGACGGTTGGATTACGGTATAGGCTGAGACGGCAGTCCAATGGTATATGGAATTATTTGTTCTCTCTCTCCTTACCAATGGCTACATTCTGTTCAGGACACTCTGTAGAAGACACTTATTAAAATTGCAGAAACATTTTGTAATGTTTTGTTCTGTGATCAGGGCCTTAAATAACCTAGATACACATAACAATTTTGTTCACGGAAATGTTTTGGCAAATCTTGCATATTTTGAAAAAAGTTAACTGAAATCTATGCTTTTAAGGTGCGTTTATCAAATAGCACACCTCTTCTACTGACAATCCACAGGTCAATTAAATTTCAAAAGGAGCCTGCTGCTACTGTGCTAGTAGGGACCTGTAAGGAGGCACCTGTCTCACTCTTACTCTCAGAGGTAGTCCCAGTGACCTCCAAGGTGCTCACTATGTGATTTAAAAATTCCTCAAGTGAGTAAGCTGCTGTGAAATGACATCCCTGTACTCTGTGAACTAGGCTCTGAGGTTCTTCATAGTTTGAGTTACTCACATCAGTTAAAAAACACAAAGTTAAAACAATTTTTCTCCAGGCTGCTTTACTGCAGAATTAAAATACTGGGTTCCCAGGAAAGTGTGGTATCGTGTCATTAATATTGATGAGTTCCAAGCTTTGTGGAAGCGTCTATTAGTGGCAGTATTTTTTTTTAGTTAGGGATATTACTGATGGTAGCACCCAGCAGTTTACTAGCTAATTTCCGTGTCAGCAATAGCTTTGTGCTCTGGAAAAAATACTGCAATGAATTCTCTTAACCGTGTATGTTGTTGTTTAGTTGCTGTCAACACAGGACTGGGTTGTTGCTCCCTGTTAAAAACATCTTTGAAACTCTGGTTGTTTTCTGGTGATGCTATTCTTGTTCGTAAATTCATTTCCACCAGAAATTTCAAAACTTTGAAAACATTTATTTGGGGGATTTTATTTGTGAAGCACTTTCTTGCAGGAGAAAGTTTTGTTAGATTCAGATGGTTTATGGCACTCGATTAAACTTCCCCCCCACCCCCCAGTCCTGAGAATATTATTTACTCTCTTCTGATTTTTTTAGCACGGCAACATATGTCTTCAGGGTGATAAACATCTTGGATGATGCTTTATATTAGCCCCAGTAGTACAGAACTTGATGCAGTCCTGCTAGTTTCTGTGTGCAACAGTTTGGAGAGTACAGCAAACTGAAAATCTCGCTGCCGTCGAGCTGTGGCGTTGGCAATGCGCTGGTCTGCGGTACGCTCTGCCCCTCTGTGTTGCAACAGAATGCTATTTACTTTTGATTTACAGGGTGTAGTTAGAAGTTGCATGGAAACTGGTCTTTCTGGTAGTATATACATCATTTATTGAAGGTGTAGTAGCTATTTGAAATGGAGTTGAGCGATGGAGAAGGGCTACAGTATATATCTGTTTTGTAAATTTTTTTTGCTGATGTTGTTAATGGTAAATTCTGATTCTCATTCTATACATATCTAAGTCTCCTATAGGTTGTCATGTGTGTTTTAGGAGTAAGGTGAGAAACAAGCCCCTGCGTGTTTATCCTGTAGATTTGCTGTTCAGAAGTGATAGTTTAATTAACATTGTATAGTAATGGCTTATTCTATCATCAAATGCTAGGGGAGATTACTGTATAGGGCTGGTAGGCAGTATTGTTGGCCATAACTTATTTCTGTAAGTGTATAATAAACTGATCTTCACTTTAATGGTTAAACTAAAAACTAATTCTAAATCTGTGTTTATTAAAATAGTAAGGTTAAAGTCTTTTAGCTCAGTTTGAAAAGCATTAATTCATTAGTGAAATATCATTATTTACTTCAGTTAAACAATTATGTGTTTTCCAAACATACTTTATTCTGATGCTAGGAAACAGTGGTAGTATTCAGATAAAAATAAACTATGAAGTGTGGTTAAGGTGAAGTAAAATGTTCAAATAGTTCTGTTGGTTTTTATTTTTGTCAAAAAATCAGAGGAGTTCTACAGAATTCCAACTCTCTAGTGCACCATGGCTTTGGAAGCCAGAAAAATACTAGTTCAGTTCTGTAACTGCACAGTGATTGTGCGAAAATGGCACTATCTCATCTGCAGTGATTTATCTTTATATTGGTAATTTCTTCTTGCTTTAAGAATAAAAAAGAGCTATGTTTTGTTTTCTTTCCCTATGTTTTGTTTTTCTTTGTTCATCTCAAAGATCTCATGCAGCTAAGACTGTTCTCACTGTTACTGTTTTCATCTTGTTTGTACCTCCTGATCCTAGCTTTGCCCCCGTGGTGGTTTAGACGGCGACTCCTGTTTCAAAACAGAATTGTGTATTTAAATTAAGTACTTGAGTCTAGTTTAAAACTCCCGATAACAATTACAGGGCTCTTATTTGTAGTTTTTGCTCACAGATTTTGGCACTTGGGCTGGGAAAAGCAATTTTTCCATTGGAATCTGAGCAAATTCCCAAATCTGGAATATGTGGCGTGAGGAACAAAACGCTTTGTAAACTAATTTACATTTGCTGCATACACCATTGAATACATTTCATCTAGACAGCCCCAACAAATGCTATCACAGAACTTTCCATGCCATTTCACAAATCTATAACAGCGAATGTCAGTGTTTAATCGCAGAGGAGGAGGAGAAAGGGAGCACTGGGAAATGTGGAGGCTAGTGGTTCTCCTGTGTCCAGCCCCACTACTCCGTGCAGGTCACACAGTGCTGTTGCCCACATGATATGGCTTCACCTGCGGGAGAAAGAAGACAAGTTTTTCTCAATGTTTCTAACAGTAACAAACAGCAGTGTGCGTAACACCTGCTCTGGTTTGCTCTGCCTTGCCTTTGTGGTTTATAGTAATGCAGTGACTTGCAGAATGGATCTGGAGTTACCCGGTCATATCCACGACAGCAGAATCAAATGGAAAGCAAGATACGGCAGGTTATGGTCATAAGGGAAATTCAGCTCCTGTAGAAAAACATGACCAAGCCAACACAGCCCAGAGTAGTCACTGATGGTATTCTACAATAGGTCTCATACGTTTCCGGATCACACTTAAAATTGTCTCCTGGCAGGTTGCTCAGTTTTCCTGCATTTGAGAACTGTTAACTCTCCTGTGTGCAATTGTCATGAGTTTGGGAAGTGCTAGCTAGGTTTTTCTCCTCCTGAACAACCAAAACTACCTCAGCCAGTCTCTGGCTCTAGGGAGATGTTTGAATCCTTCGGTTTATTGGTTTCATCAATTCTTTCTCATTGTGCCAGGGCATGTGTATTTCACAGCATTTCTACAAAGAGGCGTCAGGACAGACTGTTCTGTAAATGTTACAAGCTCTCCTAAGGTAAACTGCTATACCAAAGCTCCTGTGATGCCTCTAACCAGCCCTGCAGAACTGACTGCTACCACGTTTATGGCTGTGTTGCAAATCTTGCCCCAGGAGTCCTCTTAGTACCTGGAAGCTCTTTAGATAATTTCCACTGACCCTTCAGATTCTGTGTCTGCCACATGAGCTACATGGGCTTTTCCAGCTGAGGCTCTCTTTAACGAGGTATTGAGGTGTGTAAATTGGAAGAGGTTGTTAGCTTCTGACAGAGGTCATAAGCCTTGCTAAGAAACCTATACTTTGCCACTTATAAACTGATAAAGGTTTGTAATTCCTGTAAGAATCCTGAACAATGTGTCAAAAAATTTAAAACTCCAGTAGATAGCTTTAAAGCTAGCCTTTCAAATGCCCTTAAGCCTACAAAAGTGTAAACTTTATTTACATGTGGGATTTGCAATATTTGCAGTGTAAATTGGTGTGTTTCTTGTATATTTTTGCCACCTCAGAAATGTCTTGACCAGTTTACCTCAAACAGTCTTTTGAGTTAATGTTCAGACTTCCAAGGCAGAATTATTTTGGTTTTGAATGAGAGGTGCATTCAAAAGCAGGCATAAAGTGGAAAGGCAGAAAGAGAGCAGGAAACTTCTGACTTGACTGTACTGAAAGCTCTTAATACGTTGTCTAGCTACAAAGGAGGTTATGTAGCTTGTCTCTAGTTCCTGTAACTTGTCAACTACAGTATTTTTGGGGAATATTTATGCATGTTACGTTTCCACTGACATGCGGTTTGTTCCGCTTTATTACCAGTAACTTCCACTTCACTATGTCTGCTTGAAGCATATTTATATAGTATTTTTGTAGTGAGCTTGTTTTGAGTGAATAAAATCTCTCTCCCTAAAATCAGCAATATTATCTAATTCAGGTTTATACTAACTTTTTTCCCCCATCTGAAATTATGGACAAATAAATACACTTTAAAAAATGTTTTGAAGAGGGTTGCTGAATTTTTTTCCTCTCCTTTCTGGATCCTGATTCTAAAATCAGATGCACACAGAGAAGAGGAGGTGGACCGACTGACATAATTCATGCAGTGATCTAAAGAATGTGACTTTCACATGGAAATGGCTTTAAATTTGAGCCTGAGATGTACCTAAATTATCTCCATGCTCATTGGGTAGTCGGTTTCTGAGAGAAAAATAGCAGGGAGGAGATCAACGGCGTCTCATCTGGCTTGACATATAAGAGAGTTATTATCTTCAGGTGAATATAAACATAAGAAGAAACCCTTGAAGCACATCCAGCCCCTCTCTAGCTCTTTGTGACTGTGGTAGCAGTTATGAAAGCCAGTGATTTATTTTTCACTTGTAAGTGTATGATGGGAAAACTTAAGAGAGTGAGAGATGAGTCATTACAGGCTCAGGAGTTTCTTCACAGAGTTTGAAATAAACTTCTAGAAGTTGAGGCTTTCAGCCTGGAGAAAGAATCTTGAATTTTAGATGCTCAAATCTTTTGCCTGTAACTGTGTCAGATCGTTTTCATTGATTATACATGTGACTTGGTCACAAAGGGCCTGATTCTTTGCCCGGTTGCACACTTCTAATGGAGTACAGTGATTCACTGGTGAAACCAGTGATTTTACTGGTTTTAGGGTATTGAACAGTGTGTCCCAATTTACGTTGTCATTCAAGTTTGTCTCTTCATATCAGGTAGTCTGATAGCTGAAAAGCCAGTATTAAAGGAATCTTATTTTCCTGTTAAGAGAAAGTAATTCTTGTGTTTTGTTGTTCATACATACTTAGAATGGTTGTGTGTGTCATGCCAGATGTACATTGATTTTGTAGTCCTGGAAAATTAGGATCTTGCTTTCGGTGTTACTAATTTAACGCATTCATACTAGTAATTGTTTTAATAAATTCTTCAGGTGAAGCTGACACATCAAGCTTGTGTTTCAAAATCTCAAAAACATCATCTGTGCAAACTGGCAGAGATTATTGGAAGTTGCGTAAATCCTTGCCTCCTGTCTGAACATTATCCCTGTGGAATGGATTTGATCTTCGTTCAGGTGTTTTTTGTTGGGTTGTCAGAAGTTAATTTTGTTACAATTGCAGTTAATTCATTCTGTATTTGTTGAATATCTGTGGTGACAAGTAAATAATATGGAGATGACATCTTTAGGGGCATTTTAAATTTGGATGTTTTGTTCAACGTTATACATGTTACATGTGGATGTTAGGCAAAGGTTTCCCATCTAACTCTGTATGTGTCTTTTGTCCCTTGGTAATCACAACCCCCTTTGCTCTTTGTAGAAAATCAAAAGAATAACAGCTACTTTTCATTTCAATCCTGTGCTTGAACTTTCTTAGGAAGCAGTTATTCAGGCATGCAAAGACACCCAGGGCTGGATTAGTTGCATCACTAGTCACAGGACTGACTAGATTTATAGTCTGCTGAAGAAGACTGCATGCGTAAAGTTGAAGCAACTTACACAGTAGGAAAGCTGCATCGTACCTTCACAGGAGATGTTTGTCATCGCAAGCAAACAACTCGCTCTAGACCTCTTGATGCAGTTAAACGCAGTGATAAAGGTCTCTTGTACTGGAAGCTGTGAAATGTTCTTGTATGTACTAGCCTTAACAACTCAGGCTCTTGAGTCCTCTTCAACCATCTTCCAATACAGGTGGTTCATTTTCAGTGGTAACAATAAGCATAGATTCAGCTTTTTGCCAAGACAGACTCTGACATGTAGAGCGGTGCAAGTGATCCTGAAAATGGCATATACTAAACCTGTACATCAGAGACTTACCTTGTCTTGTGGTCTAGCAAGGAGAGAGACTTGTTTGCTTGGGTGTTCTCTGGTTCGGTCAAGGATTTCTAGAAAGAAAGAGCTGAATCTAAAATGTGTTTTCCACTCTGTTTTGAACTGCTTAAATATGTGATTTTCAGGAAATATTTTATTTTCTCTGCAAGCATGTTAAGATTGTCTACTGTACAGGGATAGAGCCTCAGTTGTTGCAAACACAGTTGATTATAGATTCACATGCAATTTTTGCAGAAACATGAGGTAGTTTAGTCTCCACTGGTGTGACAAGAGGGGTTTCACGCAGCCTGAAACCAGTGTAGTTTTTAACTTGTGGAAAACATACTGTAGTTACGTAGTTGGAATAGGGCCGGTTATGGGGACATTCCAAATAGTATAATATTTTTGGCTACTTTATCATGCACAACACAATAATATGATCAAAGAAAGTTGATCATAAAGTTGCATTATAGGGCAAACAATTAGAGGGATTTGTTTGGTTTTTGACCAATAATTAAATAATTTCTCATTCTGCAATCATATTCAAAACAGCTGGCCTTCCCTAGCCGAAAGATGTTTCCTTTGAATTGTCAGACAGTAGGAATGGAGCTTTTCCTGTTGCCCCGTGGTTGTGTTTAGGGCTGTGATCCCAAAAGCATCTCTCTAAAGGATAATTAACAGCAGAATTGCAGATAGCAGTTGGCCCCAGGCTGTCACATTCTTATCAGAAGAGAACATGTATGGTAGTATGGTATGTAAAGCGTAACTACAGCTGTAGTTGCTTGCACAAAGATCATCTCATCCAGTGCAACCAGCCCCCTTTCTAATATAGAAGATACAAGTGAAACTTTTTAATACAGATTTAGTTATGAGGTAGTATGGAGATATAAAGGATACAGCTGCTTGGAGGATGGATGAGGAGTCTCCCCAAGAAAGTTATTTTAGTTTATTTCACATGATTCAGACATTGCTGTTAACTAGCCAGTATAGTTTATTTGAAATAATATTTCATCCCTTCCCAAGGGAGTGTAACATATTTGCTTCGAGGAAAATTCTAAATTAACATAGGAGCAAAATCTAATAACTGCCAAGGACCTCCAATTTCCATTGTTGTGCTTAGTGCCCTAAGAGTTGAACTTTATTGCAAAAAAAATGCCATCAGTTGCAGCATGCCCAACCGTATCAAAATAAACAAAAATGTTATCATCTGTTTCCTGAGATCATCTCATGCTGCTGCAAGACTAGTTTTGTTGAGCACATTTCCAAATGGAAGTAACATAAGTTCATCCCTTAAAATGAGGTCATTGCCTCCCCCCACAACAAGTGTTAGGCATGGTTAGCATCTTTTTGTTGGGACTCAAGCCAGAATGCATCCTGCTCCTGCACAATGGGAACCTGCTGGGGGTTTCCCTTCACAACAGCTACTGTTAAAGATGGAGTGAAAAACAAAACCCTGCTCCCAATGTGAAAAAAAGATGGGATTTTTAATCTGAAAAAGAAGCCACTGTAAGCAGAACACAAAGGAGAGAGAGAGATGAGCATCATAAAAATACCATCAGTACGGGAGGGGGCCTGTGCATGTTGAAAATAATGGCTTTGCACTTTTGAGGGTTCCCTAAATAATACACATTCTCCCTTTTCTGAGAGGACCCTCTCTAGTCCCATGGAAAAGCCAAGCCAGACCCTGGGCTGACAGTCAGTGCAAATTTCCTAATAGTTTTTGTCTTTACTCATGCTAAATAGTTTCTTACTTCACTGGGAGCGCTTAGAGAAAAAGATAGTGAATATGTATTTGCTAGCATGAGTCAGCATCAGCATTTTCTGTTTTAAAATGGAGGCTTAAGGTAATATGCAAGTGACTTCGGAGTTGGTCTCTCCTGTAACAGAAATGTTTTTAACTCATGTAGCTTTTCCCCAAAATGGGGAAACAGTTCTCAGGTCTTACCCCTGCACATTAGAGGCTGTGCCATCCATCGTGTGGCAGGACTAGAGGACCTTAGCATAAAGAAAGGTTGGGAAACGGAGTACTGCTACCAGCACAGCTTATTCAGCCTCAGCCCTTCCCAGAGATGTCGCTGGGATGAAGGCTGTTGAAATGAGCTCCAGACTGGAAAACCTGTTGTGGGCTGCAGGCAGCCCACAGTCGGCAAGCTCAACAGCCTGCTGTACATCAGAGAATGGAATTTTTATAGCATAGCACGTTAAAGGGAAACACAAATTTAAAAGAAATACACGTTGCATAAAAACTGCATTCATTAGCCAATCATCTGCATTTACACATTTCTTAAAATTAGAAATAGTCTCTTGTTCTTCCAATAAAGTACAGGGGGAGAGGGGAGAAGTCATACCATCTGTGAAGAAAAAGCTTGTTATTATGCACGCATCAGTACTGGTACTCTTCTAAATCCACTGTTTATATATTGTCTAAACAGTTACTCCAGAACTAAGTGCTGTGTACAGGATCCGAGGTCTGTCCCTTCAAGAATGAAAACACTTGTAAGAATCTTGATTTTTGAGTCTGGATATAGAGATTGAAAAGGTAGCGTCCCCAGGGAGCACAAGAGGGAGTAGGGAAAGGCTTTGGGGACACAGCAACAGGGATCCTGTGCAAACACACAGGAAGGGCTGCAATCTTTGCGGCTGACTGCAAACACATCTAAGATTCAGGGTGCTTTGATGTATGTCCCATGCTTGTTGTTCTCTTGATATTTGTCACGGCAATGGAGAATCAAAAGCCAATTTTCATCTTCATTTCATGTTGGGATTGATTAAAAAAAAAAAAACAAAAAACCAACAACAAAAAAAAAAACCCCAAAAAAACCAAAAAGCAAAACCAAACAAAGGGATCTGAATAGATTTCTAGCATATAGAATGCCTCTCAGGAATATTGAGGTTTGAGTAATTAGCATTGGAGAAAATTTTTATTAGGTTTCTTAAGGGAATGTCCTGTAGACATGCTGTCTGTATGAGGTTCATCTTTTGGATGCCAACTAGCATGGAAGGTTGAAGTGGGTATATCGAGGATATACCCACAGAGAGAGCACTTACCTGTACGGGTGTCCTGAGCGATGGTTGGAAACCTAAAATCCTTTTTTTCCCCTACTGTGTTTTTTAATGCATTTAATATAACAGGTCCTTGATCAGTCATTGACATGGGCTTCCAGGCATGATGGCAATCTAGATAAATAATTATTAACATTATTGTTACGCTTGTTTGATCTTTTAAATCCTTCAGTGATTTGAGCCTAGGCTCTGATGCTGCTCCTGTCTCTGTAATACAGAGGCAATTACAGGCTCTATCAGGGACTCCAAGAGGCTTTGTTTTAAACAAAACAGTGCCAAGTGGAAAATGGAATCTGGCAATGCTACTTTTAGAGAGACTGGAATTGCTTTTGATTTCCAAAGATATTGGCTCTTCTTTCTCTCTAATGTTGTTGCTTGTTTCTGCTTATGGCAGAGACCGTAGTGGATGGAGAGAATCCCAGAAGCCCTGCTGAACTTTCTGCACAATTGTACAACCTCAGTCTCAGTCTGTTACCCCTATGTGCAAATCTCAAAATTTCTGTGCGTGATGACCCAGAAAGGGTGGGTTAACCCAGTCTGAGGGCTTGGGAGCTTTACCCAAGGTCAGAGAAAAAGGTTTTGCCCCTTTTCAGTGCACAGGGATGTGTTACACCCTGGCTGCTAAGGCAGCTCATGCGGTTTCACACACTGGCTCACATCACGTTCGAGTAACTGGAAACCAGTAAGGTGGAAACTGGAAGTGCCAACTCAGATCAGCTGAAGTGTGGGAGAGTTTGTGTTATCCCCCGGCGTGCTGTTAAACGGCAGCCTCTCTGGGTGCTTCCTAGTTGTCATTGTAGTGCCTGCGTGTGCTGGCGCTGCTTTTTCTGTGCGGTGCCCCTCGTGCTGGGAGCCTGTCTCTGAGCAGTGAGAGCCCAGGCTGACCGGTGAGCGGCTGCACCCAGCACCCCACCAGCCCCGCTGCTCGGGTGGCAACCTGACTGCTGGTGTCAGGGATGTTTCTGGACAGTTTGAGCAAAAGGAGAGAGTTTTGAGCGGTGACTGGCAAAGGAGGGCATGCTGTTTGCTTGCTGAGAGATTTCAGGAATGGATTTGTGTATCAGGTAGCAGTACCTGAGCTAGCTTGATTTGAAACATTTTTATACATCCCTAGGCTGGAAGTGTGACCTAACCTTTGTCCTTCCTTCCTGTTAGCGAGCAAGTCCTTCCAAGAGAAGTCCTTAAAAGACATAGGCATTGCTGTCCCTCTACAGTGAAACAGCAGTTAGCTATTAATGTGAATGTCAGCTACTTATCACTCCTGCCTCCCCCAACCCCCCGCCTCCATTTTGTTTGAGAAAGGTTTAAACGTTCCTGGGTATAAGCAGTGTTTCTTGTCTGGTGTGCATTAATATGACTGGCGGGAACTGATTTTCCATAGCAAACTTCTCTGGTGCATCCCTTCCCCACCCAGAAGCAGCTGTAAACAGCTGATGTTAATTATTGTCCACCTGCTGACTGTGCCAAACAGACATGCCATTACACTGTGACAAAAAAGGCTCCCGGTCTATTAAGTCCCCCCTCATACCTTTGCTAATGCTGATAAAATGCTGACCTGTTTTTACCCCAGTAGCTGCTGTTGCTAAGCACTGAGAAAATGACCTGTCTCCTGTAATAATCTGCATTGCACAGTTCAGATGATCTTCCAAATGAAAGTGTTTTACCGCACCTTTCAAGGCAGCTATTTTTCCCCATAGTCTTTACGGTTCTGACCATGTAGTTTGTAGCAGCACCTTGTTTTTGATAGAGCCTAATTAAACGTCAGTATTTTGGGGGCTGTTTTGTTGGAAGCACATCACAGAAGTTAATTTGTAATGATCAGCGTGGTGTGCTTGGAAAATAATGATTAAGAGCAGGGAATGGTGTAAGCTAGTAACTTACCGTTGCAAAGTGGAATGCCATTTGTGCAGAACTCAGGAGAATGTGAAGATTCTGTAAGTAATAGTTCTCTCCTTGGAAGAGAGAGAGCTTGTTGTATTGAAAGTACTAGTAAAATAGTCTTGTAGCTTGTACTGGTACAAAGAAGAAAGCAGACTTCATACCCACTTATCATTTTGCTGTCATTATGCCCAAGATCGCTTCATCCTGCACGTGAAGGTGACTTCAGATGGGCTTGAAGCAATGCTTGAGCAGAACATCTGGTGGCTTGCAGTGGCTGGAGAGGAGAAAAGTCTATAGCAAATCCAGAAAGTGGGGAACGGAGGAAAAAAAAAAAAATTATCTGAGCACTGGACAAGTAATTGAGCTTTGGTGCCAGGATGTTTTATATTTCTCTCAGCAGTTACTACCTTTAATTTTTTCTCTAAAGGTAATTGTTGTACTCTTTTAGAACCTTAAAGGATCATAAAGCACTTCAAGTTGTAGTGATGTAAGCCTATGATGAAATAATACTAAGGAAAAATAAAAAAGACTATTCCTGTTATCCCAGTGAAGAAGAGGACACAAAAAAATGTATTGACTGCCCAAGATGCCAGGGGAAGCCGTGGCACAGATAAAATCAAAGATTATATGATTTGTCCCTCTTGAAAGCTAATCCAGTTCATTCCACTTGCTCCAAGGCAGGATCAGCATTAACTAAACCGGCCTTGGTGGATATTTGCATAACTTGTTGTTAAAACCCTCCAGGAATGGGAATTAGTTTCAGTGATCTCTTTCATGACTTAACCATCCTTTCTGCCATCCTTATATTCAAGCTGAAGTCACTATAAAGCAAATTGGCACAGCTATCTTTAAAGCAGGATGTGGAAAAAAGTAAAATGCAGCTTAGATAATGGCACTGTACCTAGGAATTTCTGGCTACTTCACTGAATGTGGACAGATATTGCAAATAAAATGTTCCATAAAATGAGGGAGAATAGGAAAAATAAAACAAAATGTAATCAGACATTAGATTATAAAATGCTTTAATTTGTAGAACCGTGTTTTTTCATTCACATAACCCATTCCTTCAATGTTGAGTATTTTGGATTTTTTTAAATCTCACAGTACTGGTCTGGTCTGTTCAGCTTGGACATTAAAGGTGGTTTTGCACTTTTGGAAAGAGCAGAATGGTTTCCATGGAGTCCTGTCCTGAGCCTTACCATGTTTATCTTCTATGCTGGGTACCAGATTTGTCCCTGGCTACTAGCCTTCCATGTTAGAGTGCTGCATAATTCACGTTTATATACAAAGTCAAATCTTGTGCTGCCTAGTCAGGCGGACAGCCTATTTACACCAGAGGGAGTTTGCATAAGCAGGGAGAGCAGGATTTGACCCATATTTGATAAGGCAGTTTGGGATCCTTTCATGTCTAGTTAAATGTATGTACAATATGTTGTATCATTAGTAACTTGTTTACCAAGGGAATATATTTTTATACTGTGCTCTAATGGGACTTCTCCTTTTTTCTTGTAGTCTGACACAAATGCAAGTTACCTGAGAGCTGCTCGAGCTGGCAACTTGGAAAAGGCTCTCGACTACTTAAAAAGTGGAGTGGACATCAACATTTCAAATCAGGTTGAAGAATATTTTGATCAAACTTGCTGGATAAATACCTTTCTCGCTATTTCTCAAATCTGTCTTTATATTAGTACTTCCTGTCAGTGATAATTTAGGTATTTTTTGATAAGCCATGTTTACATATTTTATCCAGTTAAAACTTTTATTGTTACCCTTTACCAAGACATCACTTCATTTCCACTTGGAGAATGTTGTGTTACTTAACGTTATCTTTCATTCCATTTGTATTACACCAGATCATGGGACAACACACAGAACTTGAGACCTCAGTGCTAGTATATCCTGACTTAATTCATACTCTTTCCTTGTAATCTAGTTCTTGTAAAGTTTGCATAAGGATAGTTTTTGGAAGCAGACTTCTTACTGGGATGTAATAATTTGTCACCTGAAATATTGTTTGCTAGGCTGGAAAACCTTTGCCAATCTTTTCCATTGCTTTTTTTTTCCTGTTTTTTTTTAAATCAGAATGGGTTGAATGCTCTCCATCTCGCTTCCAAAGAAGGGCACGTAGAAGTTGTCTCTGAACTGATACAGCGAGGTGCCAGTGTGGATGCAGCGACAAAGGTTCGTCAGGCTTTATTGTTCTCTTGGTCACACTGATGGCATGGGCACAAGTGTCGGCCAACTGATTACAGACATTACTGCAGCAGTAATTGCCCATTTTCCACTGGTGAAGTCGTCTCAATAATTGTTTAATAGAAACCTTTAGATAGTAAATGTCACAGGTTACTAGGGATAAGATTTACTGAATAAATTGTAGATTCCTGTCTGAGTTTCTATCCATGTCTTCTAGAATAACTTATCCATTAGAAGTACTCAGTGAGAGTATTTTATTGCAAGAAATACTACATTTTAAAGTGGAACATGTTCTTGATAGTATTGTCATATATTCAAGCTCAAGCTTTGTACTCTTTTCAAATATTACTGTTTCTCATTTCAGAAAGGAAACACAGCATTGCACATAGCATCCCTCGCTGGACAAGCAGAAGTAGTCAAAGTGTTGGTTACAAATCGGGCCAACGTCAATGCACAGTCTCAGGTGAAGTAATATTTCTCCGTTTGGTACTATCAAAAACTTTGCTGACATTAAAATCCTTCTCCCCTTATAAACTGTAATATTAGTAAGTGTATTTGGTAGATCTCATTGTATTAATACTGGCACTTGAAAATAGGGTTTGATGGAGTCAGTAAGATGAATGTAATCCTGCTAACGTTTAAAAAAAACCCATTCTTTTTTGGCAGTTCCACCCACACAGGTAACCAACAACAGGTGCAAGGACAAAGTTTCAACACACAGCTGCCATTTTATTAGTGAAGCAAGCATTTTACTGAGTGTAGTGCTGAGTTCATTCCCACCTTGTAACTCATCATACAATTAAAACCTTAAATGCTTCCAGCTCACAGAAAGCAGAAGAATAACATCTCTGTTTTACGTTGTCCAGAAGCCACACAGATGCACACCCTTGGAGATGAAGAAAGCGGAGGCAGATCCAGGGGTGTCTGCAGGATACTGGAAGTGGTTGTGTAACAGGGTGCAGAGCAAAGCTTCCTTCCTTCCCTTCGGCCTTAGGTCTGCTCTCCAGCATCTTATGAGCTGCTAATTGTTACAGAGTCAGAAGAGAGTGATAGAACAGGAGAGTGGGAGAGAAGTTGTTCAAATAAAAGGGATCCTGTTTCACATAATTCAGTGTCTCAGACTTAATCAAGCTCATCCCCTTTGCTTGTACAAGGAGGTACTGCAAGCATATGCAGAGCTTTTAAGTTTGGTCAAGTCCTTCAAATGAATATTTAGGTCAATTATAGAAAATTTGAAATAAGGGACTCATGTTAAAAGCAAAGCAGTAAAATGAAACAGAGAAAAACGCCGGCTCAAAAAATGCATAAACCACAGATTGTCGAAAGCCAAGTGACTGTCCCATAGGAGGTGTCCCTGCACGCCTGCCCCATTCTACTCTTTTTGCTCAGGCGCTGGCTGGCAGGCAGTGTCATAGAAAGGACCACATTAAGAGATGGTCTTCTCATCTGGCCCAGTATTGCCATTCTTCTGTATTATAAAGATGTGGGTAGGATAGAAATTGTTTGTTAAAAAGGGAAATTAAAAAAATTACATTTTAAAGAAACTTTTTTTTTTTAAATTGATCTCAAATAATATGAACAAAATGTTTAATAGAATCTATTGCAAGAATGTTAGTTATTTGGGATCTGTATTTCATGTTTCCTTCACCTGGACAAAGAAAATAGGTGGCTCAGTTCTCCTTTCTTACTCTTTTATACTAGCTAGGTACAGCAATATTTGGTTCCAGGAACCATATAATTTGAATTTAAAGAGAACAGCAACAACAAAAAGTAGTTTTAAGTAAAATCTTGCGTGACTGTTAAGAAATAAAACAAAGCAGAAATATTTCCAGTAGTTTTCCTGTTAAAGAAATTAAGATGGCTTTGAAAGGATCTTTTCTGCTTGTGTTTGAGAACTTGTGTATTCAGCCCTGAGACTAAAAATAACCCGAGATTGTAAACATCTTATGTAACTGCATTGTCCATACACCCTAAGGTTTTGCCACATGTTACCCTTATTTTGCTAACCTATGAGAATTAAAGATTTATTATTTTTCCCCCCCCCATTATGGATGCCTTTGACATCTTTGCTTGAGAGACATGTATATTGGCCATTCCACACCAATACCTGGCAGCAAGGTACCCCAGTTGGGGTTAGTCTTTTTGGGAGGTCCCTGGAGCTCCCTGATGCCAAACTGCCCCTGGACCAGCTTTGTCTGTGGTACTGAGCATCCCTTGAGCCTGCCTAAAGCTTGGAATAAAGTTCTGCTGAATTTGGCGTACCCACAGAGAGACTACCCAAAGATCCTTTTGTTTTGCTTTTCTTTTTGATGCTGACCCTGTTTTCTGTGAGTTTGGCTTTATCTCCTCTTGCCTTGAAGCGTAACCCTGCTGACAGCACGAGTGTTAGGGATGTAAGGCATTCCTTAACCAAATCTTCCCGTCCTTTTAAAAAAAAAAAAAAAAAA
>VYXH01012404.1:471201-505201 GCA_013397275.1 Burhinus bistriatus | reverse complement strand
AAAAAAAAAAAAATATTTCTTTTTACTGAGTCTGAATTTTGTACCTCTTCTAAGGGCTATTTATTACTGTTGAAGACAAAATGCTTTCCTTAGGCTTGTGGCTCTGGCAATTTTGGCCACTTTTTAAAGAGAGAAGAAAAAGCAAAGATGTTGAAAACCCTACAATAATATAACATAGGAGAAAAGGTTCTGCTCTGCCTTCAAATGGGAATAATACTTGGTTCTGAGAATTTTTTCCTATTAATTATTTTCTGAAACTAATAATTAGGAAGTGTTTCCTGCTTCCTTTCTAAATGCAAATGTTTGAAACTAAAAAGATTAATCTTTGTTTCCTGCTGAGTTAGTAAATATTGAGTATGCCATGAAATGATAGGGAAAAATGCCAGACTCTGCTGTTCACTGTAACAATAACCTGTAACGTGACATATTAGGTACCTTAGCAAGCACTTTCTGGCTGCTTTGTTTTCATTAAGCAGAATTTTGACTGTATGGTAACTAAACTGTTAGGTCTTGGTTCTGCAGAGTGCATTAACACATTGCTAACTTTAGGCTTTGGCTCTGGTAGGACTTCAGCGCCAACTTTATGCTTGTAGCGATGCTTTCCTGAATAGAGACCAAATTATCAAAATACTGGAACAGCAACAGACCTTGCAGCCTGTGCAAACCTTGTAAACATGTGGCTTCACAGCTGCTTAGTGTCTTGTTGATGGTAAAGTTCCTCTTGGATCAAACATCTAGTTCACACCATTTCCTCTCCAGCTGTCCTTTCTTCTGACCTCCTATTTGTCTCTGCTGCCAGTGAAGCCTGCATGCTCGGCCTCAGGTCACCTGCGCTCTCCTGCGTGCTCTGTGTTGGATGTGTGCCCTGCAACTCTGCCCTGTTGCTGTGGCAGTCAGATGTCTCTCAGCTGTTTTCACCACGGCTACTATAACTCAGCCGAAATTCACTGCTATAGGTCTTAGGCTAGGGTTTCCCTTCATCTCTCCAGAGCCCGGAATGTTGATGTTTTTTCTTTGATGCCAATATATGGCCAAACTCTTCTCAGCTCATCTCTGGCTCCGTTGGTTTCCTGCAAAATCTAGGTCGGGTGTCCTTTTTAACTGTTCTAGCTGAATTGCTGAGCTACTCCCCCTGCGCCTTCCACCCTGCTGAAATGTCTGCCCTGGCCACGTTGCAGATGTGAGAGTGCTGATACTGTCTCAGGCAAACCCAGTCACATGGAAACACTTCCTGAACTTTTCTCTTATTTAAGCCAGCTGAAATCTTTCTTCTGTTTTACCTGTTATTTTTAACTAGCCCTGACCTCCTGTTTTATTTTGTATTTCCTTTCCTCCTTGTCCTCACCATGCTCTAGAGTAATCACCAGAAGTGGTGTGTGGTAGAGCGAGAGGTCTGGGGGGATCTTAGGAGGGAGCAGCTGAAGAGGTAAGCTGCTGCCTCCATTGCAGCTGATTCTGTGTGAAATTTACTTAAGAAAAGTCTGAGGTTCACAGACATCCCAATGGCATGAGATCTGAAAGATGGTGAGAGGAAACACAGGGCCCTAACAGAGCCCACTGAAACCTCAGTGATCTCCTGGCCAAAACATGTTGTCATCACCCATGCTGGTGCCATAAGGAAAGGGATGAAACAAAATCTAGCAGTGGTACGTTTGACAGAGTAATGCTGGAGTAGGAAGGGTAAAAGCATGTATGTTAATAGATGAGAGGAGAAAGGGATGGATGTTCTTATTGCTGATGCTGCTTTGGTTTCTTCAGCAGTAGCAAACTGCTCAGCTTGGTATAGTATGGGGACATTTTAAGTTGTTACTAGAAAATGGATTTACCACTAGTTCACGATTCTGTTGGACCGAGGGACATGCAGTGCTACATGAAGCCAAGCGATTTCAGGTGCAAATCAGCAACTTGTATAAATTGCTTTAGAGCTATCTTGATCCCAGGTCAGGTTTTATGACTTCATTTTGCTCTGTTGGTTTTATGAGGGATGTCAAAGCTGTGAATTTCAGAAATACATAGAACGATAGGGAAAAATACATTGCCTTAATGTTAGTCCCCAAAAATTCAATTCCTGAAAGGCTGTGACCTGCATACAGTTAAGGTAAAGACAAAAGCATTGACTGTAAAAGGAAAGCACTTGCCAGAGAATGAGTTAAGCTCTGCAGCCTCTAATAGTTGTATTGCATTGATTGAAATCACTCACTTAAGCATAATTTGAGAAATGCTCTAATGTGGTCGGAAACACTGATAAACCTGTCTCAAACTACTGAGAACCAATGATCCTCGGATCTCCTGGTGCCTGAAATATGAAGTAGCTCAGTGTCCACAATCAGGCTATGCTCAGAAGGCAGCTCTTTGTGGAGGCAAAAGGCGTAAGTAGCTGGCACAAGTGAAAGAGAAGTCAAAGCTAATGGAAAGAAGAGAAAAAATTGGAAAGTATTCTGAAGAGCCATTGCTCTTGCTTTTGCTACAGACTTACATTGTATTTGCCTGTCCCATTTTGCATCTCCATTGCTGTGACTGCATTTATCGGGAATAACTCTACCAAATGGTCTGTCCAGGTTGGTTTTTAGTTTGACTTCACAACAGATGTAAAAGGAAGTATTCTCGCTTAGCTGTTGGAATTGTACCTCGTCAGCTGAAAGATTCCACTGTGTCCTTTTAAATAATGTTACCCTTCTCCTATCTTCACTTAAATCAAGGGCGATCATGCCATTAACTGGCATGTGAGCACACAGTTTATTTGGTTTCCTCCTAATCTACCCGAGTTTGGCGGATCTGTGGTATGTATGAAATGTTTGTGGAGTGTTTACACTCTTGTTTTCCTGTTTCAGAATGGTTTCACTCCACTGTATATGGCAGCCCAAGAAAACCACCTGGAAGTTGTTAAGTTTCTTCTTGACAATGGTGCCAGTCAAAGCCTTGCCACAGAGGTAAAAGTTTGAATTTCACACTTTATGAACAAAGTAAACATGTAAAATATGCTTCAGCAGTGATTCTTGCCAGCTTATATGAAACTAGTCTTTTAAATACAAAATTAAAGACCAATAAAAAGTTCTCTCTGCGAAGTGTGCTAATGAATACTGAGTTATTGACTTTTCAGCAATTTAAATCATCTCTTGCCGTTTCTAAAATAAAAATGACTTTAACTAGAAACAGTTCTAAAAATAGTCGTGTTCTTAGTCATAACTGGTAGTCTTTCAGGTTAAGTGCTCAAACAGGGAAGCTGTGTGCACAATATAAAAGTTCTCTGTGCTTTCATTATAAATAGTGAGTAACGTGGAGGGCAACCATGAAGCAAGAACAACTATTTACCTACACTTTGGAGCCAGTCCTGGGATACCAGGGAAGACCCAGGGTTACTTAGTGCTTGGAGCATTTTCTGAGCTGCATTTATTGCCATGTTGATACCCTCTCTGTAGCACCTAGTTATCCCATCTGGTCCTGCAGTGATAATTTCAAGCTGACAGAAAGATGCAAGGTCAATCCTTGAAGGTGTTCTATGGTCTTTCCAGAAGAACACTTTTTATTTCTTGCTTTAAGAAGTAATTCTAAATCAAATAAGGCAACCTGGAAGGAAAAAAAAAATAGCAGATATATTAATAGTCATAAATGTGCTGTATTGAGATAGTTTTTTAATCTGATGAATTTTCAGTTGTCTTAATTCCAAGATTTTGCTACCAAAAAAAAAAAAAAGGCATTTCAGTATGTACTCTCTCTAATATTTATTAAATTATGGTTGGTCTCTCTGACCTGATTCCATGAAGGAAGTAATGTTTATTTGAAAAAGTCCTACTTTTTGCAAAACATGAAATGCAAAATTAGCTTATTGCATTACTGTAATTCATGGTATCACTGTATAATGGTGTACGTATGGAATCTTTTTCTTCTCTTCTGAAGTCAACACTGTAAAAAATGAATCAATAATGGATCAAAATTATGTTTTCAAAATCACTGAAAATTAGTTACAATTAGAACTGTGCATGAGAAACCACTTTCTGGAAATGCTCAAAGATATCAAAGTGAAGAAATACCAAAATGAAATATTTTAAATCTGGAAAAGGAATTGAAAATTGTGGTTTTCAGAACACTGATTTCTATTTCTTTGTAAAAACTTGGAAACAAAGAAGTCACAGGACCCCCCAGGCACGTACAACAGATTCAGACTTTTGAAAATATTCTTGCCACTGTATGATTTTCTGAAAAGAGAAATTTTTAAAATTGTGCATGGGTACTTGGTTCTTTTCTCTTTGGTATTGTTTTTCCCTTGAGCATTTGTATGTCAGTTTAGGTTGAACTTTTTTCCAACTCAGCTTGATGATAAGGTGCAATCTAATTTTATCCATGGAGAATTCCTTTGAAGATACCAGGCTACAAGACAATGTTGCCTCTGTTGCCTTACTTGTTTGTGATAGTTGCTTATGGGTGCTTTCTTATTTTCTCTCGGTCCAAGTTTTCATATAAATCTAATTTATCTTTATCTTTCTAAGTGCAAAAGCCTTTGTTATTAAGTGATTGCCACTTAGCTAAATATTCATTAAAAATAAAGCTCTTCACAAAGATGTTTTAGTCTAAATTAAAAAAATAGAACCAACTATTTTCTTTAAATTGTTTTTAGCTTTTTGTGTTTGGTTTTGTTTTGGTTTTTTGGGGTTTTTTTTGTTGTTGTTGTTTTTGTTTTTTTTTTCCTGGGGTGGGCTTTGCCTCATGGTTTAAAGTGCAGTTGCTAATTATAGTACTGGCATCATGATACTTTGTTGCAACTGCTTTTTGCGAGCTGGCATCTTCCGAGGGCACGTAGTGGAAATGCATTCTTGCTGGTGCTAATATCCTTGGTCGCGGTTTGCTTGGCCTTGGTACAGTGATCTCTGCGCAGGCTGAAATGACGGGCAACTCTCATCAGAGTTAGGAAACTGGGGGTATAGGGGATGGCAGCTGTTCTGGGGTTGTCGTGAAGTGCTCCCTCCCATTTGTCCACTCCCTTTTCCCTAAGGAAAGGAGAAAATATTTTCCTAGGATTTTTTTGTCTATTATTATTGCCATCATTTTTAGCAGAAGAGAGAGCCCAACGAGAAAAGACGTTGCAGGTAGCTAAACCACTTTTCTTGGTGAAGCGGCTGACTGTGCCAGTGCTGTCAGCTCTGTAAATAGACCAGGAAGCCGATGTCTCCGGGTCACTAAGGCGCGAGATCTCGCACTCGGGGTTTCTCCAGGCAAGAGCCTCCATTTCTGCAGGTACAGCGTAGCTATATTGCCAGAGCCCTCTTGTGGGGATGCTCATGGAGTTTTTTGGCCTTCAGAGCTACGCAGCATTTTTCACCCCCTGTGCTGCGCTCTGCCCGCAGTCTGAGGCTGTTTGGGTTGTTTCACCCCAGGAGCTGCGCACAGCCCAGAGCTCTGCCCCTCCCTCTACCGGAGGGTGGTGAGCTGGAGGCAAAGGGGAAGGCTGTGGTTAAATGAATTTTTAAAAATTCATGGAAGGGCGGGGTGAAAGGCTTGTTAGGACTGAAGGCATTTCAGTGGTTTTGGGTTTTTTTCCCCCTCCAATATTTTGAAAAAATACTCTTTCTTCAGAACTACTCCCATTTCTTCTCCTAAATTGAGGTGCTTTTTATTTGGTAAGCCAGATTTTCTTTATTGAAACGTTACGTTTATTTCCAAAAGTTAAAAAGTTAACACTTGAACTCTGCACTTTTGACATAGTGTGAGAATCTACGTTCTTCTGTGTCATTGCCGCACTTTTATTTCACACTTACAGAGTTTCACTGTGACACAAGTAGTTGAAAAGTGAAAGAAGGTGTTTAGCTACTAAACTGTAATGAAGTTTGGTAATACAAGTTTTGGATATATTATCAAGAGTCAAATGTAATAAATATCCCAAGTGGAGTAATTTGCATTTGTGATTTTTTAAGTGACTTATGGGTATTTTCTTGGGCAAAGCTGAATGTGTTCCTGTATTGGAATGCCACTTAAATGTTTGGGAAGGAGCAGAATCTACATGACAACTCTTTCATTCTTTAGTTTTCTAAGAATCCATAAAAATAATATTATAAAAACATCTCAGACTGTACTTTTCATGTGTTTGAGGAATCTGCTCTAAAATCTGTTAAACAAAAATGTTTTTTTCAGGTTTCTTATCCTGCACTACTTTGGCTATTTGCTAGTCTGAAAAGAAATAATTTCTGTTTGTAAGAGGATCGTCCATCATGTTTATATGAATTTGCATAAACGGAAGTTGTAGTAAAATAATTGGTACATTGGGAGAATGTGGTATTCCTATTCAAATATTACTAGATGTTAAATCCACATATAAAGTATATCAGAGGATAGAGCTGAAGTGTTGGTGTTTTTTTTCTTAAAAACCATAGATTATAACCTGTAGCTGTGGAGGGATGGTTGATAATTTGCCATGGAGACACCATTAACAATTATAATTTTAATATTTCAGCTTTTTATAGCTTTTTTTATATAATTATAGACTTTATTATACACGTACATATTTATGTGACTGTTAATTCCTGAGTATTTGCACACTTTTTTTCTCAAGTGTCAGTCATTTTTGTTTGCTTGTGTCTTATAATTGTATTTATAAGTCTGGAGTGCCAGAAAGGTGGTTTGAGCATTTGGGTCCTAGTTTACCAACACTTTACTCTAATTTCAGTGTCATTGCAGGGTACTTTTAATTTGCACCGTTACACTTTACGTTTGAATTTGAGGCAGTACTGTTACTAATGCTGAGATCACTTCCCTTCCCCTTCCCATCCCCTGGAAATCTTGGAATTTGTGTTGAGAGTCCCCGTTATATGTTGCAGGATGGTTTCACGCCTTTGGCAGTAGCTTTGCAGCAAGGTCATGACCAGGTGGTTTCACTGCTGCTTGAAAATGATACAAAGGGAAAAGTCCGTCTTCCTGCCCTTCACATCGCTGCTCGCAAGGATGATACGAAGGCAGCGGCTCTGCTCCTGCAGAACGACCACAATGCTGATGTAGAGTCAAAGGTCAGTTGTAAAAAGAAAAACAGGTTTGATACTCTTAAGTGCTGACCACATGTATTACATCTGGTGAAGATCTCCCTTACTGTGCAATGTTTGCTGCAGAGTTACACGTAACTTTCTGCTGTAGTGTGTAGTTAAGAATAACGTTTCATTTGCTTCCTTTACCTCTTTCTCCCCCGTTCCCTTTTCTGTTTAAATCAGGGTTAATTTTTCCTATAGAAACTTTGCAAATGGAAAATAATAAGCAAAATATTATTAGAATTATTCTCTTGTGAATGAAAGCCGCTCCTGCAGTGGTGTGCTATAGGTGTTGTACGATTAAGTCATTTGACTAGTTGTTTATGCAATTGCCACTTTAAGGACTTTGGTAAACATGTAACAATGAGCCTTCAAAAATACTCGATCATTCAGCTTCCATTCAGTCGAGCTTCTTTTGTGTGCCGATTGTGCCGTCATCTGAGCTGCCATGCCACGTAGCAATCATGAAGCTTTTTGCATCCATATCACCGGTGGTGAACTAACCGTTCATTTTTTCCCCCTCTTTGCTTCCAAATGTGTTAACCTAGATGATGGTGAATAGAACAACAGAGGTATATATAAATATATATATGCATCATCACTCCTCCATGACTTAGTGCTGCTGCATCATTTCTTCCTCTTCCTTTTTGCATCGCCTTTTATAGGATAGATACCTGCTTTAGATGAAATGAAGTAGCATGTGCTAGAGAAGACTGTAGTTTAGATACCAGGGCTTTCTGCAGCTGAAACTAGGGTCTAAAAGTAAGAGTAAGTGTTCTTGGGAATTAATTGCCATCATAAAAGAGCCATATTATGTAAGATGGAGTTTTCAGGGATTCTCATCTAGTATATGTTTATCAGATGTGTTAAGAGCTGCAGACAACCCTGTCGTGTTGTGCATCCAGGTCTGATTTTAGGCTTCTGCATGACACTTACCTTGATGGTGTCAGCAAATAGAATGATCTGAGAGTGGGTTTATATCTGCAAAACTCCCAAAGCAAGGCAGTGGCAGCTAGCATGGCTTGCTAACAATTTAGAAATGCATCTAGTTCCCATAAGGTTTCATACTTTGCAGGACTGATGGAATTGCTGCATGTTTTAGCATTATTTTAAAAGGAAGTAAAACTACTTAAATATGAAAATAAGTTGCTGAAGTAATTTTATCAGTAAGGCATCTTCTAATTAGGGTGGTAACTCGTGGTGTCTGAACATAACCCAGTGTGATTGCCCACAGTGGGAGACTGATCTTTACGGTACTAACCCTTGGGAAAAAAATAATCCATATTAATCATTTAAAATTGTCTTTGATGTTGTTTTCATTTGCATCTGCTTTGAATTTATAAAAAACAGTTAGCAAGTATCATTAAATTACTTGTATCTGAACTTCTGCAAAGAATCTCTAAGAGATTAAATTTGCAAGATGGACATAATAGCGATAACATCTAGATATTTCTCGTTAGAAATTAATTTCTTAAAAAGACTGATCGTTGCTTTAATACTCAAATGTTTTGCTGTTGTTTTTCTGGAATAACTGAAAGTTTTATCCTAGTTCTGGTCTTCTAGAATAATTATGTTAATTTTTTTCCCTCCTGCATAGCAATATGATTTTATTTAGACTCTGAGAGTCTATAAATAAACGTCAGTGAGTGAAAACTAGTACAGAATTGGAATGGTGACTTGCAGCAGACTCCTTTTACTAGCTTATGTCAATGATGCGATACAAATTTTGGAGTACCAATGAGATATAAAAAAAAAATAAGCATCTATTGGTTTTGTTTTGTTTTGTTTTTTTTCCAGAGTGGGTTCACTCCCCTCCACATAGCTGCTCACTATGGAAATATCAATGTAGCTACATTGCTGTTAAATCGGGGTGCTGCTGTGGACTTCACTGCAAGGGTAAGTGTGAAATCTTACTTATGCTTAGTTTGCTTAATGATCAGTTTGAAACACTTGTTCCACAAAGCTGTGCAAAGGTACATTGCTCTTGCCTGCCGAGGGGCCTGGCCTGACTGCTCTTGTTCTATTACCATACGGTGTAAAGGGGCGCTCCCCGAGCTGCTGAACTGAACCTGAGCTCTAGTCCTGGCCTTTGAAACTTCTGCTATTTTCATAGTTCCAGTGTTGCAAAAGGCAGGCTGGGATTCAGTGAGATGAATGCTTCTACCTGTAGCTTTAACATATGGCAGGAGTGCTGTCCCTGTTGAATTGTCCTCAATATGCAGTTGTTTCCAGTGAACATGAAGTGCAGGTGTTACTGGTAAATAAAGCAGCTGTGCCTTCACTGCATATGCGAGAGCTGGACGATGCGTAAAGGAGGTCTGAGAAGCTGGAGAGGTAGAAAATGAAATGAGGTATAGAAACGGAGGGGAGTCGATAATGGGAGCTGTATGGCAGAAGCTACGGTAGAGTCGGGGAACTAACCCTCCTGACCCTACAAGCTGGGCACCAAAGTTATGACACAGCCCTGGGATTGACAGGGTAGTTCCTCAAATGTATGAAAAAGGATCAAGAGCCAGGAGGGAAATGGTATGGGCTTTCCCAGTGTCCCCTAGGTTCGCTCTGGGCTGGGTAGGGAGCAACACACCGGTGGCTTCAGCTGCACCTTCTTGCTTGGGGAGCAGGTCCATCCTCCCACAGGCAGCTGGACGGCTCTGCCAGCCTGGTGCCAGCAGGGCCTCATCTCACAGCCCGGACCAAAGTTTGACTGTATCTGCTGTCAAGGGTTGGGTCTGTCAGAAGACCAAAGAGAAATATTAGAGTGAAGGAGTGTGGTCAGGGTAAGGAGGATGTGGGAACAACAAAATGTAAGCAGGAGAAGTGTAAAGGACAGAAAATGACAGAGGGAAGTTATATATAGTTGGAAGAGCAGGAAAATAAAGAAATGTGTATGGACAGGGATACAGCAATATGAAGGGCAAGGAAAGAGACTGTGACAGGCCTGAGACCAGAGACAAAAGAAAGGCAAATGCAGAGGTAACACAAAATTTAATGAGCCAGGATGGACAGCTAGAGAATGGTAGGATAGAGAGGATGTGGGCAGAAAGCTGACTAGGTGCCATGAGAGTGCAAGGCTTTAAGAAGGGAAAAGCAGGGAGACTGTTTAGGGACATACAGCTAAATAGAAAAGGGGCTTAACATCCAAAATAGGTTAGTATTGGAAAATTCTGGAGCTAGAACTTCCTACTGAAGTTCTGAAAAAATTTGTTTGCTCATTAGCTTCTTCAATAATGGCTTGGGCTGTATGAATAAGATGATACCTATGGAATTTCTGCTGACACACAACCAGGAATGGTTGTCAGTAGAGAAAGCGTGCAACAGAACATGGAAATGTGTTAAAATTCATAGTGGAAAACAGAATCAAATTCTTCGCTAAAGAAGACATGTATTTATCCTGTTGGTTTCTCTGACAATCTACCAACCAAGAAAGAGGAGGACCTGTCTATATTAGCTGTTCACTGGGTAGTGTGTGTGATATGGTTATATATAAAATAAAATTTAAAAAAAAAAAAAAAAAAGCCCAAAAAAGCAAATGTGATTTCAGGTTATTCCAAGGTATTTCTGATATAGACAAAAGCCCCCACCCAACTAAGTAACCAACCACACAGACAGGAAAAAAAAAAAAAAAAAACAACCAAAAAACAAAAAACCACCAACCAAAAAACCCCACCAAACCAAAAAAAAAACAACAAAACAAACTGAAGCTGTGCAAGAATTTGGCTCACCAAACCTTACCAAAACGAAGCCAGGGAGGAGATGTGGTAGTGGTCCCTAGGACAATACGGAGAGAAACTCAAGGGAACAAGAGGCATTCAAACTGAAGCCAAATGCTGACATAAGAGTAAAATAGGTATAAACTGGCCATGAATAAACGTTATCTAGAAATTTAGATATTTCATATTAAGTATTAATAATTAATATTAATTAATAATTGTCTAATAATTAATTTTAAATGGAAGTAATGAGATTCTGGAGCAACTTTTCAATTAAAGTAGAAAAAGCAAAAACCCCAATATGTATCCAAGATGATATTTATGTGGGAAATTATGTGGCATGGGTAACTCAGCAGCTCCTTTTCAGAGATTTTGATCACGTGTTGTGTTTATTATTTTTATGAGAGGAAAAGTACTATTCTAATGCTTAGAATGTTTGACACATAGCAAAAAGCGTATTATAGTATTTTCTTTTACTGTAGATAGTTTGTATATTTAAAAACTTATATGCTTCTATAGTTAAGGAACATATTTACATGCAGCAAAGTGTTTATGATAAGCATTGCAAACCCATGAGAATAATGACATATTATTGTGTTTATTTAGCATAGAATCTACTGTTTTACTTGTAGGACTTCTCACATTTAACACCCCCCCCCAAAAAAAAACCAAAAAACACAAAACAAACTGAACAGTTCTTTTTTAGCGATTGTCTGTGATTAACAAGCAGAGTTAGTGGAGGGTGTGATAGAGCAGGAATAGAGATTTTGAACAAAGACAGACCCAGAAAGTTTTCCTCAAACTGTAAGTAAGAGTGCAGGTGAAAAGTGTTGGTGCTGACCACTATTTATTCAACATAACATCATTCAGTGATTTATTAATGAAGATAAATCCCCAAAGCTAAGAAACACTGTTATAGGGCATGATCTAATGACCTACTAATGCTGGTGAGAAAAGTACTAACAGATACTGGTCGAGCTGATAGTAGAATATCAAAGGTAGAGATCAACTCTCGTATATCCCACACAAATGACATTTTTCAAATCACATTCATCACTAAGTGTATTTCATGTTATTGGCAAGAGAGGGGTCCCAGGGTAGATCCACATGAAGTTCACAAGCTAAGAGTAGGTTTGGGGGTTGAGGGTTTCTCAGAAGCTTCTGACTATGCGCACTTTGCTTTCACTGATAACGTTGACCTCTTATTCCCAAATCCTTAAACTGACCAAATTAGAGCATTAAGGCATTTCAAATGGTCATAAGCTTTGGCATTCAGGAGCAAGGAAGACCAATTCAGTTGGGTCAACTCTTCCCTGCTCAGACACAAGATTAGGGATAAGCAATGCTACTACATTAGCAATTAGCAGCATTTAGTACCAGTACCACTAAATATCATCTGCCTATGCTTGTTCTAATAAAATAATAAATCTTAGGCTTCAGCAGCTCTGTTCTGGATTAGGGGCACTGATGGAGAGCACATCCAAAGTAATAAGGCCATCCTCCCCTCCTCTTCGAGACCTGGAAATTCCAGGTTGTCCCTGCATTAGTTGTCATCATCAGAGAGAGGCAGACTGCTCAGATAGCCGGGGAAGTGCAGATGCAATGACATCAACCCGAGCAGCGGGCTGACGCTGTGACTCAGAGCACGGTTTGTTTGTGCTTGTGATAGCTGGGTGGGGGCATCCGCAGAGCACATCTCTACTGTATGGTGGTTGCAAATCTAGATAAAGTAGTTGTGACAGCAGTAATCGTAGCATAAATAACAGTAATATGGAGTTGAATTTTGTTCTTTAGTGCTTATCAGACTGTGGGTAATAAAAGCGCTTCACAGAAAGATGAGTTGGATTCTGGTAGAGCAGTGAATTTGTAGGCAAACAAAGCACCAGTATAAGTTGAGTACAAAGTACAATTATCAGCACCAAGTAACAGACCCCTTGCCTGATCCTTGATTACCCAAATTGCAAAACAGGTAGAGGTGCTCCTAGAACAGGTACTAAAAATGACCCATAGGTACAGCCTGCCCACTGCCTCTTGTTGTAATTTCTGTAAACAATATCCACAATGTTGTAATTTCTGTAAACAACATCCAAAATTCCTCTCTGGAGGAAGGGCTCTTATGTGAGTTGTTGACAATGTAAGGCAACCAACAGAGCAAAGATATGGAAGGGCTGTAACCCAACTGAAATCATACTGTGTGTACGTACTGTAGCTTTCAGAAGTTCAAAGAGCAAACCGTAGGATGGGGGTGTCAAGTGCACTTTGTGCTTTTGCAAACCATCAACCATTTTTCCTTTGTTCTTGTTAAATAAATAGGAATTGACACTACTTGTCTATCTCTCAATTTATGTTTAAACTATTTAGGCAAGTATCAATTCTGGGGAGAGATTTGAACAAGAGCAGAGGATTATCGTAAGAGAAGATGCTTCTGTGGATTGGGCAACGTGAAGACAAATGCATGAGGGCAGGATAAATAGCCAGCTCCCTCCATCAGTGTAGTTGTCCTGGTTTGAGTGAAGGTGAGGAAAGGTGGAGAAAATGTGAATGGACACGTAGGATGAAGGCAGAGCTCTGAGCCTTAAGGACAAGGGCAAGTGTGGTGAAAAGAGGAGCTAGTGAAAGGATGTAAGAAAAAGGAGGGCAGACTTGTGGCAAAGGAGATCTCTTCACATGCTGTGTTTTCAGTGGGTTTCTGAGAGGCCCGAGGGAAGAAGGAGGTTCCAGCAATGAAGGCGGGGAAAGACATGAGCTTAATGATGGCTCCCAGCGCGCGGGCAGGAGGTGAGCAGTGGTGCTGTACTGTAAGTAAATGATGTCCCCAGTGGTACGCAGTAGCAGCTGCTCCCCTCACCCCCACCAGTATACACCTGCCTGCCTCTCAGCTGTCACATACTCCCTTGTTCCCTTCTTTCACTGCATCTAAGAAAAATAGGCATAGGTCCAGGAGCTCTTACAGGTGTTACAGTGCTTGTCAGCCTATGTACCTGCTGACTGTAGAGGCTGGGAGGGTTGGAAAGGTACCTGCTTTTGCTTTGCACTCTTCCAGCCCGGCAACTGATTTCATGGTAGCTATTCCGTTGAACTGCATTAGCACTTCTGTGTCTGTGCTTTGTTCTCTAGCCTTGCTGCAAGTGCAGGCAAGATGCCACAACATGGGAAGTTCCCTATGGGATGGATGAGATCATTTCAGTAAATCAGCTTGTGATGCCCCTGATTCTACCTATTTACAGGGAGGCAGCTCCAACAACCTTCATAACCTCGGTCCAAATGAAGCAAGATCTCCTTATTGGGCTGGATGTTTGCTATTTTGTAATGAAGGAAAAATACTCATTCCAAATAGCTTGACTTTCTACCTCTGGGAGGTAGTTGCATATGGGCTAAAGAAGTGGAGGAAGAGAATAAAGGGTAACTGAGGATGAAGTCAGTCTCCTTTCGTAGCCAGATTAACATGTAACTGCAGTCACTACCTGGGCTTTGAAGGATTGCAACAATTCCAGGCAAGGTTCTCTTAGCTGGCAGTGGCACCTGGTGTTGGAGAGGTACAGATAAATCCTAGTTACAAACTGAAAGAAGGCCAAAGACTTTTAAGTCAATCTAGTTTATCAATTTTTTTCAACAGGAAAAAGTAATTACTGTTATTTTAAGAAAAATATTTTTCATCAGCCACTTGCGCTTTGAATCAAACTGTATCTGCTGTGTTACCTAGAGTTTTAATAATTTCGATATCTACTCCCCATCTTCTGGAACTACCAGCCTAGTCATTAGTATGGAGAAGTTAAATCCACCAAGTGGGCTCTCCTGTTCCAGGCTTTCAGTTCAGGAGATCTGTTGTTGACATACAGTGACCATATGCGTAGTGAAAACTGCTGTGCTCCCATGCTGGCTGCTGCTTCTGGAGCTGGATGCTGTTGCAGGGGCTTCATGCCATGGGCTTGACTTTCTTTACCAGAATCAGGTCATCTTCAGCCTGAGGGTGGGTGGGGTGCTGGAGAAAAAGGACAGGTCACAGAGGGATTTCTTCTGCTTTATCTCTACTGCTCCCTTCAAATTTGCTCTAGACTGCCTTGCACTTTTGATATCTAGGATTTGGAAAGGTGTCTCGAGATACATGCTAAAGCAGGTAACGAGCATTGGAAGGAATGAGAAACCAGTTTCCTTAGCAGTCTGATTACACCTATGGTATCTTGTACGAGAAAGCCCTTTTGCTATAAATCAGACCCCTGCAGAGTGCCTGCCCTTTCCCTTTCAGGCCTTGCTTGGGTATCCCCAGGAGCAGTGTGCAGGGAGGGCAGACAATTTCATCTGCTGCAGTTCCCAGCCAGCTATAGTGGAGATGTGTGTCCAGACTGCCCTGTGCTAATTCAGCAACAAGAAAGTGCAAATCAATGTTTCCCCAAGGCTGTTATGCAGACCAGGGAGGTGAGGAGGGTGCTTTGAATAAACTGTATTTTCACGGAATTATAGTTAGGAAAAGGTTATCTTTTGGGTGCTCACAGAGTCTTCAGATATCATTCTTCTGTCTGAGATTATCTTCCAGTGGAAAGATCTGTCTAGCCCAGGTGAAGAAATGCCTCTGAAGCTCCACCGGTCTCTGAAGACCACAGTGGTTAGAAAGGAAGGAAGAAAGAAATTGTTCTCTGTAGCTTCCAGAGCAACAGCTGAAAGAAACCTCTGTGACCCCCATATCCACTCTATTTGAGCAAGTCAGGAGATTCAGGTAGCATGGGAATCTTTTACATGAAGATGACCTCTGCCCATGTCTTTCTTGCCAAAGCAAACAGGAGGTTTATACTGTGCAATAAAACTGCATCCAACCCTGCGAACAGCCTTCCTGATACACAGCACTCCTTATTCTAGAGGAGATTTCAGTTCCACTGGGAGTGGGCTTTGCCTGCAGAAAGTTTGCTTACTGGAAGGTTGAGAAAGGATTCGGTAATTTTGAGAGGGTGGTGTGAGGACAACATGCATTAATGATGACCCTCAGGCTAAGGAGCAGAACACCATTAGCCCATCAAAAAGAGAAGGCAATATGTAAGTGACAGTAACATAAGAGAAAAACATCTTTTTATTTCCCTAGTGGTAGTTTGCCATAACAACTCCTTCCTATAGTCTTCCTTCTTTTCTTCCAGGATTCATTTTATACATCTCAAGCCTGAAGAAAGATAAGTATATAAGCATAAAAGAACTAAATTAGCACCATATAAGACTTACTAACATTAAGTAGAGGAGAAAAAAGCTGAAAAATTATGCACTGTTGTAAGGTTTCCTGGAAAGCTTCTGATTGTGTGTTTGTACCTAGAATTTCTTTAATTTTTGAAAGTCCTATACAAGTTTCAGCAATCCCAGTAACTTCTACTGGAATATAAGACTTCTCTCTCTGCAAGGGTTCTGCTGTGTTGTAGCTCCAATTCTGAATTGCAGAAAAATACAGAAAGAAACAATATTGAGTATTTTCATATACAACATGTTGATGTGGCTGCATAGTTGCATATGATAATCTTCACATGCACAGCACAATTCTCCCATACCTCTAGGAACTGGTAATAGTGGTAATTTCCATTGCACATTTTTCCCATACCTCTAGGAACTGGTAATAGTGGTAATTTCCATGCAGTGTTGTTGATGACAATTTCAGTATACAACAACCAACATTATGCTCTTTCCTTAAGAACTCCTAATGATGGAGGGATTTTCCAGACTGTATAGGAAATTTCTGCTTTAGCAGTCTGGCTTGTTTCAACTTCTGTTTTATTCACACATTCTCTGTCAATATTAAGCTCTTCCCAGAGTTTGCTCTCAGTTGAGAACTGAGGAGGACTGTCTTGCTAAATTCCAAGTTAATCTGAGCATTTTGGTAACAAACTGCTTTAAAAAAAAAAATAATTCAAAGATAAAGAAGGGAAATTTTTCTGTTTAAAACCACACTCCACTGAGGGGCTGGGAGGAGAGCTCAGAGGTGGAGGTAAGTTCTCTCATTGGTAGTGAGGAGAAATACCAAGTCCCCATGACGCTGGCAATGAGTCTTCACAGTCCCTACGTGATCTGCCAGTCAGTCAGCATTTAAAACAATGCAGCACATGACTAGGAAAGGTTTACCCTTTTATTTTGTGTGTGTGTGTTTTTTTTTTTAAAAAAAGTACACTTCAAAGCCCAATATGATACTGTAAGTAACATTTCTTATTTATTATTAGCATCCTTATGCTTGTAAACTCAGACTGTCTGATGGGAGAAAGAGGCAATTCCATAGGACAGCATAGTATACCAGAAACCAGGGGGAATTCTTCATTTTCTAAATGCATTAAAAAAAATCTTCTAAGATGTACTGTGTTTGCATTCTGTCAATTTTAATTTTTTCCCTATTTTTTTCTGACTTCCTAACCATTCGTGTTGCTGATTTGTAATAGTAAGGAGTAATTCTGACTGCTGTAGTGAACTGTGATGGATAATACCATGTGTCAGAGGGGAGTTGATCTCATTTCAGATGGGAAATGTCAGTGACTTATTGCTCAGCACAGGATAACTCAAAGTTTTTTGAATTTTCTTGTGAAAATTTCAGCTGAAGCTGAAAGGGCTTAGTGTTTCCTCTGATCAGGCACAAGTAAAAGCAGGTCACTCTTCACCCATTGTATTTCTGGATGTTGTGAGACTCCGAAGGAAGGCACAGGCCCTGTGTTGAGAGGGTGGTGGCTGCAGCAGGCAATGGATAGAGATAAAGGGAAAACAGCCATCCACAATGTTGTGAGGTGTAGAAAAAAGTTGCGTGCATCTAATCTGTCACACTGAGAGTACTTCAAGTCATATACCCCAGGAAATCTGCGAAGGGGGAGAGGAAAGGCTATGTGCTAGTTCATAATCCTATGAGCATTTATTGCATAGTTTTAGGTTGCTATTCTCACAAGTTATGTTTCATATTCCCTGTAGAATTTATTAATCCTCAGGCTGAATGGCAAGTTGGATCTTGGTGTCAAGGGGTCTACCTGAGACATTTTCCAGCATTTGATATTTCAACAGCGAGGGCAAGAAGCAATCCAACAGACATTCTAGATCTGAACCACATCTTTTAAAGGCAACGTTTTGAAGACATTTCAGCTTTATTACTGCAGGAAAACATCTTCAAAAGTTTCCTGATTTACTATTCTATCTTAAGAACAAAGGGAGGAATTTATAGAAGATCAAACAGATAAAAATAGACTGAAAAGACAGCAGATGCTGTTGATTTACTGAAGAATTCAGAACCTTACATTTGGTGGCTATGTTGTTTGCTGATACCACAGTTTTAGTGTTAATAACCTACACCCAAGCTGCACACATTATGAAGCTTTTTTTTATCTCTAGTTTCTCGTGACAAGTACAAACAACTCGATTTTGAGTTGCTTGCTTTACATTTTGTCATCAGAAACATTAACGATGATGTTGTCTGAGGTTTAGTCATTTCTCAGTTCACGTTCTTAATTGTCAGATGAGAGATGGGAAGGGGCCATATGCATGATACGTCTAGATATAATTCTTTAAGCCTTGGCACAACACAGTATTGACCAAAGACAAATTGCTTGCCCTGAACTTCAGTGCGCAATTATTCAAGCATTCACATAGGACATCTCTTCATCTGCATGGAGTCAGAAATCTCAGCCAGCAGAATTATTACCAGTAAAAGCTCAAATAGCTAAATAGCAAAATTAAATTCTGAATAGAGACCTGGCCCCTCTCTATTTTCCCCTTCAATTTCCCACAGTGTTTTCCTGAGCTGTTAGGGCTGAAAAAGGCTAAACATGCTTTTTCTTGTCTCTTAATTCTTTTTATGAACCATCTGAATAGGTTGGTAGAGCATGACAAAAACTGCATCCTCCTTCCCAGAGAGTGAGTGCTGCAGTACTCTTTTCCCAGGAAAGAGGAGCTGAGTTTGATCATAAGGACGGATATTTCACTGGGCATATAGGGATTCTTTTCCTTGATTTCTCCTGCTCGATTCATTATTTCAGGGTAGCTGTGTGTAGTTGGTTTTCCTAACAAACTGTCTAAAGTGATCACATCCTTTATCCATCCATCTTGTCCTAATGCGAACTTGCTGCTGTCTATTTTCAACCAAATGTAACTCAAGGTTTCGAGATCCTAGAGACATTAAATTTACATGTTTTTCATAAAGACAAGTGATCAAATGGAGGAAAGATGGATTGCTAGCTCTCCAGCTTGCAGAAGTGAGCTCAGTCCTTATTTGGTGCTGGAGAATTTCCCCACATTCCCAGCCAGGGTGCTCGCCCCTGCCAGAAGCTGAGAGAGAACTGTGCTGCCCTGATAGTTTCAGTACTAACCAGAAATATGAAGGCCATTTGAACAGGACTCCTTTTTGAACAGGAAAGTGGATTTTTGGTCATCTTTTCCCCTGTTGCAAGTAAACAGTGTGACCTAAACCTTAACTGCTAAGTGGAAGTCATCTCTTCTGGAGATGAGGTGTATATCTGCCAGCACTCATCCATCTACTTTGGAATCAACTCTCCTTCATTTAAGGCAACAGGAGCTTTGAACAATTGGACTGGCAAACAATTAGATCCAAAGTGTACATTCTTATGTGGTTGTACCCTCCCCCACGCTGCACTAGGCTGATTTAGCTTAGCATCAAGATGAATGAGAACCAGACTTGTGATACGTATTTGTCCTACCATTTGTAATGCTGTCCCTTCCTCCTCCATTTCTTTATTGATACTTAGAAAAGGTATTTCCATGTATGATACAGTAAACTCATAGAATGATAGAATAGCAGGTTGGAAGTGACCTCAAGGATCATCTGGTCCAACCTTTCTTGTCAAAAGCACGGTCTAGACAAGACGGCCCAGCACCCTGTCCAGCTGAATCTTAAAAGTGCCCAATGTTGGGGAATCCACCACTTCCCTGGAGAGATTCTTCCAATAGCTGATTGTTCTCATTGTGAAAAATTCTCCTCTTGTGACCATTACCTCTCATCTTTTCCATGTGACTCCTTGTGAAGAGGGAGTCTCCATCTTCTTTGTAGCCACCCTTTAAATACTGGAACATGGTGATAAGGTCTCCCCTAAGCCGCCTTTTCTCAAGGCTGAACAAACCCAGCCCTCTCAGCCTTTCCTTATATGGCAGGCTTCCCAGTCCTCTGATCATCTTGGTGGCCCTTCTCTGGGCCCTCTCCAGCCTGTCCACATGTTTTTTGCATAGCAGGGACCAAAACTGAACACAGTATTCCAGGGGCGGCCTGACAAGCGCTGAGTAGAGTGGGATAATGACTTCTTTATCTCTGCTGGTGATGCCCTTGTAGATGCAACCCAGCATCCTGTTGGCTCTCCTTGCCTCAGCAGCACACTTGTTTACTCCTATTGAGCTTATTGTCCACCAGGCCCCGCAGGTCCCTTTCCACAGAGCTGCTCCTCAGCCAGGTAGATCCCAGCCTGTGCTGCACTCCTGGATTACGTTTTCCCAGGAGCAAGACTTTACACATGTCCTTGTTGAACTTCATAAGGTTCTTGTTAGCCCACTGTTCCAGCCTATCCAGGTCTTCCTGCAGGGTGGCTCTCCCTTCCGCAGTGTCCGCTTCCCCACTCAGTTTGGTATCATCAGCAAACCTCCTCAGGGTACACTTGATCCCATCATCCAGGTCACTTATGAAGATCTTAAACAGTGCTGGGCCTGATATGGATCCCTGGGGGACCCCACTTGTGACAGGTTGCCAGTTTGAAAAAGAGCTATTTACCACCACCCTCTGGGTGCAGCCTGTCAGCCGGTTCCCCACCCACTGCACAGACCACTTGGCTAGACCATAACACATCAGTTTCTCTGGGAGGAGGCTGTGGTGAACCATATCAAAAGCCTTGGAGAAGTCCAGGTAGACAGTGTCCACTGCTTGCCCCATGTCAACTGAGCAGGTTACTTTGTTGTAGAAGGCTATCAGGTTTGTCAAGCACAATTTGCCCTTGGGGAATCCGTGCTGGCTTTCCCCAGTCACGTGCTTCATTTCACTTGTGATAGCCCCTGGGAGGATTCATTCCATAACTTTCCCAGGGACTGAAGTAAGACTGATGGGCCTATAATTTCCTGGATCCTCCATTAAGCCCTCCTTTTAGATGGTTCCGACATTAGCCTTCTACCAGTCTCCTGGGATGTCCCCTGATCTCCATGACTTCTCAAAGATTATGGAAAGCGGCCTCGCAGCAATGTCAGCCAGCTCTCTTAACCCCCTGGGATGGATAATGTCAGGGCCCATTGATTTGTAGGGGTCAAGCTCCTGTAATAGTTCACCTACCAACTCTTCCTTCAGTGACGGTGGGTCTGTGTTTGCATCAACCTGGATTGTTGTTCCCAAGGCCTGGGGCCCAGCAGTGCTGGTAGGGACACCGATGAAGAAAGTCTTGAGAATCTCTGCCTTTTCAGCATTGTTGGTGACTAATTCACCTCTCCTGCTTAACAGCAGGGCCAATATTTTCTTTCTGTTTCTGCTTGTTGATTACATACCTGAAAAACTCTTTCTTGTAGTTTTTTACATCTCTGGCCAATTTCCGCTCGAGCTGAGCTTTTGCTTTTCTAACTGTATCTTTTGCACACCCTGGCAATGTCTTTGTAGTTCTCAACAGGTATTTGTCTGCTTTTCTATCTCTGGTATGCTTCTCTTTTGGTTTTGAGCAGACTCAGAAGCTTGCAGTTAAGCCAAGGGGGTCTCTTGCTCCACCTGCTTCCTTTACCTTTGAAGGGGATGAACTGGTTTTGTGCTTCCAGGAGAGCATTCTTGAAAAATTCCCAGCACTCGCTAGCTTCTTTATCCTCCATGGAAGCTTCCCACGGAATCCCTCCCAGCTAAGCTCTGAGCATGCTGAAGTTTGGTTTTCTAAAATCTAAAACCTTTGTCTTAGTATTAACTTTCAGCATGCTCAGCAGGATCCCAAACTCCACAATATTGTGGTCACTGCAGCCAAGACTATCACTAACTGAGACATTAGAAAGCAGGTTTTCCTGGTTTGTGGGTAGCAAGTCCAGCAAGGCCTCATTCCTGGTTGGCACATCTAACATTCGTATGAGGAAGCAGTCCTCTACGCATTCCAGGAACTTGATGGATGACATGTGAGCTGCTGTATTGTTCTTCCAACAAATGTCTGAATAGCTAGGTCACCAAAGCTTGCTTAAGGGACCCAAATATAGCTTTGTTGGCCTTATTGTCTTGGTTTGGAGGTTGGTAGCAGATGCCTACTGTAAGATCCCCCTTGGAGATGACCCCTCTGATTATTATTAGTTACTAAATTATTAGTACTAAATTATTTTGACGTATTAACAGGGCATTACTGTCTATTAGACTGAGTTAACCTCTTTGCCCATCAAGCCCAGCAAGTGAAAAAAAGTGGTCCTTCAGTCTAAATTACCTGCAGTACCCTTTACTTGAAGACATGAAAGTTATTTCCTTTACTGTTTTTTCTCAGGAAAGTAGAATTCATCTCTCTCCCTCTGTCCTCAGTAACATCTTTCCTCCTGCGAAGAGAGAAAAAGCAGAAAGTATCTCCTCATGATTTTTTTTCTCCTCTCTCTTTCTGTCTCCTTTGTGGCTGATAAAGTAATATACTGACCCCATATTATATCCACTGTCAACTCTCGTTCAAATAGAATGAATTCTTTTTTTCAAAACCAACTCACAAATTGCAAGTTAAGTGATCGCACAGTCTTACATCCCTGGAAGGATTAGGCATAGCGTACTTTTTGTTTAGTGTGCTAAGCATCTTTTTGTTTTACTTTGTTTTTTTAAAGAAACGAGAAGCTACCCTGGAATAGTAATTGATTTAAGGCTCTAATGATCATTAATAGTGGAGAAAGAAGCTCTGTCATTTCATCTGTCTAAAATGTATTTTACCTCTGTGATAATATTAATTAGTACTTTCTAGTAGCTGTGAGTTAGCTTTGTAGTGAAATTTTGTGTAAATGAAAATGTAGCATACTGGGTTAGGTAGTCAGCATTCTTATTAAGCTGTGAGTCAGCTTGTCACATCTGAGAGGGGAGCTTGTTTCAGTGCTGGTTTTCTATCACTCCACTCACCTGCAGTTTTGAGGAAACACTATTAAACGGTCTGTTGGCCAGGCAAGACACTTGTACCGCTCTCCCACTATTCAAGGTGATGGGTGCCTTTCTGATTCAGTCAGCCATAGGACACATGCTTGTTAAAATTTACCACTTTCTGCTCAGTTACAGGGAAGCTGGTTTTACACAGCCAGCTGTTTGTGCTGCCCCTGAATACACAGAAACACGTCCTTTAAAATTCTATTTGTCTTCATACAGTAGCTGCATGCTCTATTTAAATCTTTTTATTTTTACTTGGCTCCATATGATCAAATATATACAGGATGCGGCCTTCATACACCACAAGATAAAGGGTTCAGCAGAGCGTGAAGAAATGTCCTCGCTCCATCTTGTTAAAAAAGTGTGTTTGTGTGCGCGGGCATTGGGTTGTGTAAGTGTCCCTGGTGTGTGCGGCATCGCTGCAGGATGCTGGCCTGCCAGGCGCCGCCGGCGGGGCACATACACACGTATTTACACTCTCACTCAAAGTACACTATTACATCAATTAGAGGAACAAATTTGGTGGATGAAATTAGTGATGTAACTGAAACGAAGGCACTTAGAGGCTTTCGGAGTTTGCTGATGATGTTCAGAAATAAACGGCATTGGCATCTTGTTGCTTTTGAACAAGACCTACAGATGTGATGGTTTTATTCATTTTCCATGGCTCCGACCATGAAATTGTGAGGTATGAATCTTCATCGTTACATGCTCAGAAACAACCATAGCTGAATTAAATTGCTAGGGTCTAGTCAGTAAAATTGCGTAAATTTAAGTCTTACACGAAAGCTGAAAACTGAGGCACAATCATGTCTTCTTATAACTACAACCACAACTTGATTGTTTGTCTTTGTAATATATATGTGTCAAGGTATGAGGCCAGTAATTCACATGTGTGAATAAACACAGCTTCCCTTTGCTTTCCTGCTGCTAGGGAGACAAAACTGTGTTATGCTTTAGCAAATTGGGCATAATTCATTCTGCGAGCAAACTGATCATGGAGCCCATGAAAGAAAGATATATGGATATTTACTTTTTTTTTTTTCCTTCCACAGAATGATATCACGCCGTTACATGTTGCATCGAAGAGGGGAAATGCAAATATGGTCAAACTCCTACTTGATCGAGGAGCTAAAATTGATGCCAAAACAAGGGTGAGCTTAAGCGTGAATGCTTTGAGTGACTGTGTGGAATTCTTGCCTCTGACCTGTTAGTTGCTGTACAGCTTAAATCATTCATCTTCCTGGCAAGCTACCATAGCTGCACCGCGTTTCTTTTTCATAAAATGGTTGCAGTAGGATGTTAACAATTTACATCTCTTGAAGCAGTGTGTGAAACACCATGTACAGCAAAGCTCAGAACCAACAATTTTCCATGCTCTCTGTAGAGCATTTAATTAGGACCTGCTTCTAGCTACTTGGGGGTAGAGGTGAACGTACAGGAAAACACGAAAAGACAAGAATTTGATTCATAATTTGAATGCTAAAAGAGTGACTTTGAACTGCAGCGTGTGTTTGCCTTGCATTATCCACAGGGCAGGGTCACCGAGCACGGTGCTGCTGCTGAGTCTCATGCAGCTCAGCCTCTGCCTGACTGGGTGCTTAGCTGCTGGCTTGGATTTGTCAGCAAACGCGCCAGGCGCAGTGACCGTTTCCATCAGGTTGACACCTAACTCTTTCCGCTGAGTGACTTAGAAGCTCAATGCATATGGTTATATCTAATTGCTCTGTTTCCTTACACGGTGGCAGAAAGAGAAGGAAAAAGTTCAAATGTTTGGAAGTAAACCTAGAACTAATGGTGCTGTGGCCTGTCACGGCAGTCTTTGCAACACGCTCCTCTGCGTGGGAGGTAACCCTCAGGAGCTGTGCCTGTAACTTTTTGACAATTGTCATTTTCTTGAAATATTAGCTTGTCACCTATCCGTCTTCCATTTTTAATTATGCTGTATAATTTCCACCAGAATCATTCTAAACAAAACAAAGGTATAACCTAAGAATATTTTTTTCTACAGTTATTACTGTATCCGCAGGTTTCTGTTTGGCTTTCCAGTGCTTCAGCAGTCTCTGAGATTTCCTGCAGTGCTTGTTGAGGCACATTCGTATTTTTTATTTCTGTGGCAAATTCAGAAACTGGGTCAATTTATTTTGTCATCTCTTCGCTCTCTCCACGTGTTTTTCTGTAGTTCTTCCTCTGTTTTACCTTTAGAAGTTACTCATGGTTTCTTTGTAAAATGTTCCTGTTTTTTCTAATTGGGGAATATGGAAGAGATGACTTTTCATGGATAACGTGAACAGTGGCTCTAATTTCTGGACTAAAATACCAGCCTCCTACGTGCTACACGGGGGCTGCCAGGCTGAGGGGCGTAAGGCTACCATGTGGTGGGGAAGGCCACATTTTGGTGACAATGGCAGATGTGCATTTGGTCAGAGCAGGGAGAAAGGGACATGGTGAGGGACCTTTTGCTTTCTCTCTGCAAGCATTTATATGGCCCGCTGCAGCCGAAATGTTGGTGACCACTACTTTAAATAGTTGGAGCCCAGCTTGTTCTTTTCTTTTAGTTATGAAAATTCACAATCTGCTTAATTTTCTGTATCACAGGCTCCAGGGTCAGACATTAGGATAATTTAAGTAACTAAAAATACAGGCTGGGACGGAAACAGGATCCAGGAAGAGGGCAGAAGCATTAACAGCTCCTGAGTCTGGCAGAGCTTCCCAGTGAGGCAAAAGGCAAAGGATGAGTGTGCTTCACGAAGTGGTGGTTTGTTTTTTCTGGCTTCCCCCAGATACTGCCTGTTTCCCCAAACACCCATCCTCTCCGTAAATCAGAAGGGATTTGCATAACTTCTCCTGCTTGTGCTGTACATATGTCACTCATCGTTGCCCTTCCCTGGTGTTACCAGAGGCATCATTTTCTGGCAGTTAGTGACTAAGTGGAAGTTTTGCTGCCAGCAGCACTGACTCATCCTGGCAAGGGTTTACCAGCCTGTGGCCTGGGTGGCGCGTGCCTCTGCCGAGGAGACTCACGGAACCTGGCAGACAGCTGCATGATTGAGAAAAGGGAAGTGCATCGCTGGATTAGATCAGGAAGGATTTAGAAATCAATAGGAGAAGCAATAGAAGGCTGAGAGTAACGTGGTGCTAGATGAAGAAAGGACATGGTTTCAGGAATGTCTGCCTAGTTTTCATATTCAATAGCAAAGATTAATTGCTGTGAGCTGTTCTAACACGTGTTCCTGCTAAATCTGTCTTGTTATTCCTACCTGACCCAATGTTGTTTTCCAAGGCAGAACAATTGAGGCATGTGAACTTTGAAGTAATTTCATTTTTCTAATGTGCAAAACATAGAATGGCATTACGAAAATACAGGATGACAAAAGCTTCAGTCATATCCTTTTGCAACAGCATCACCACTACTGAATGTATGGAAAGGCAAAGAGCAGCCAAGGCTGTCTTTTCTGATACATGTATCGAGTCGTGCCTATCCGCTGGATGCCCAGTCAGTGTCCAGCCTTGTGGTGTTCTGCAAGGGCAGGTGTGGGTGCCAAATGCACACGCAACCTGATAAACAGGTGGGAATTGTACAAGAAAATAAGTGAGGCTCATATTACCAGATTTATAAATGAGAAACTGCTCTCTCTTTTTTTTTTTTTTGTATGTGTTTTTTTTCTTTTATGAGGTTTTAAAGAGATGAGCAGAATTTTTGTGGATAAGAGATGAGCAGAAGTGGTTTTTGTTTAATTAAAATAGTTTTTGTCTTGGACACCAAGATATTATTTAATGCAAATGTTGGTTATGGAACACAAAATACTTCCTTAAAGGTGAATGGCAAAGGTTCTGTACCCATATGAAAGGACAAAAATTCTTGAAAATTGCTTGTTTCGTTTGCTCAGAGACAGAAATTCTTAGGCCTTTGTTTGTCCTGTGTCAGGTCTGTAATTCACCTTTAAATGAGTATGCAGAAGATACTGTTTTGTGTAGTTGACTAAACACTAACAAGGCCAGGATTTGCTACGCTGACTCTTAGTTGGGACAGATTTAGCTATTCAGCCATCATTTTGTGATCCGTTCCCGCAATCCATTCTCTGTATGGGGTAATGGAAATATGCTCCACATAATGTCTATTTTTATTTTTTACAAACATGCTCATTTTATAGATAAATTCACATAAAGCCTTTCCTGCATATTAAATAAGTTGGGGTAATGATTTATTTTCCTTAGTCATTTCCATGAGCATTTTCATTTGCTGCTGGCAGATGGTCCTGGAAACTGCAGTGCTGAAGTACTGCACAAAAGGTTAACGTGAAGGGCTAAATCTTTATCCTGTTTAAATTATTGTAAAAGTCATCCATGGGCACCCAATTTCTCTATATTCATTAGGACTAGGATTTGATGAGCACCGTAAATATTGTTGCACACCTGCAAACTGTAGTTAGGAGTTGAGATAACGTGTGAGCATATGAGGTTAATTCCAATAATGATCTTACAACTATTTTGAGGCTTAGCCATGTCTTCTTTTTTTTTTTTCCTTTCAGTTTATGCTTATGCTGTATTGTTTATTTTAACCAGCTGTTTTTCTTCTCTCTGTCCTTTTTTTGTGTGAGATGTCTAGCAGCTGGTACCTGGGGCTTTGTACCGAATTCTTAAGGGTACTCCTCAAGAGCTATGTCCTGCTTTGGTCCATCCAGGGCAGCTTTTATTGTTCAGGTTTTTTACTAACATTCTAAGCAAAGACCTATTAATGCCTCATGTAACACGTTTACCGAATGTTGCCCTAATTATTTTTTCTCTGTCTTCCAGAAAAGACTTTACAAAATAAAGTTTAGTTAGAGAGGTTGATTAAATTAGCTTGATTTGCTTTGGCTGTCTAAGACTGTATATGCCAAAGTGAATTTGTCTGAAGCAGGCAGCAAGCAAGTTTTAGCCTGGATTAGCAATAAGTGTTTATAATCTTCGTTCTACTGATTTTGCAACTAAACAACAGGCCAGCACTCATATCTGCATGAAAACATGTGGGATATGCTCTTTTAAGATGCATCAGATCATATATAAGCTGCTCCAGAAAAGCCACATGTGTTAAGACAGAAAATAACTACAAGAATAACACTGACGTGGCACTCTAAGGGCATTTTGCGTGTGTAGGAAGAGCAAACCACATTTGTTGCCCTATTGTACAGAAGGGGCCATTTGCAATAGTGCCAATGAAGTGAAGAATTCAGGAGACTTAGAGCATGGAGGGACTATGAGACACCAGAGCCCTGCTAGGCTGAGGCACATGCACCGAGACTCACTAAGCAGTAATGGGGATGATAAACCCTGGAGGCAGCAGTAATAGCTCCCCTGGGGAAGCACGCCTTCTACCTCTGGCTCAGGGGAGTGGAATGCCTGTTGCACTCCTGCCAAGGCCACAGACAGGCTCTGGGATTTGGCTCAACGTCTGACTAGCTCTTGCTGCATATTTGCATCGCAGTAAAGTTTTTACTGGGTGTTGTGCTTAATTTCATCGCTTATAGACTGGCTTGAAGCTGACGCTCGCTGATGTGAGAGTTGTGGTACTGAGACTACCATGGATTTGGGGTACAGCCCAGAGGATCCCATTATGCGAGGGAAATCCTGGGTGAGCATTGACAGGGAAAAGGTAGCTGGGGAGACCAGAGAGGCTAGTCTGTGCTTACCCATGCCGCTCAGGAGTCACTTAGAGCCCTTAGGAAACACACTGCAGCAGGGAGGCTCAACTGCCTGCACCGTCATCTGCTAACCTCAAGCCAGTTGTGACCCCAGTGTAACAAGATCAGGGAGCTACACAGATGTCCGAGTTTCAACAGGGACCAGAAACAATGCTTAGATCTCATTTATTTGGGGGTGTGTGTGTGTGTGTGTTTGAAATAAAAACTAAAGAAAGAGCAGCAGCCCCAGAGATGGGTAAGCAATGCTTATGGGAAGCTTGTGCCTAAGCAGAACTCCTCCTATTGTCCTCCTGGCTTTGCTGGAGCTGCTCTCAGGCCCTCTGGAGGGATAGATAATACAGATGATATGATTTATCATGTCAGCGCACACTTAGAGAGTCCTTAATCTGCAGATTATTGTCATAATCGTCTGTAATGGTTTTTCTGAGCCATTGCAGACTATCATATTAAGGCAAGTTTGCTTCCTAATACATGTAATATATTTTACGCTTCATATAGTATAGTCTGTATGAACAGTAAATAAGCAACTAGAAAATCTCCTGACAAAATCAGTGAAGCCTTGCTGAGTTCAGAGCAGTCTCTCTTAATCTCAGATTCTCTTTTTTTTAAACAAAATCTTTCTGTGATCTCTGTTTCAGATTGCCTCTGCATATTTCTTTACATGCTTTTAATGCTGTATGGCAATTTACCAAGCCAGGTGAATAGACAGTATCTTTTCAGAATACAAAAAAAGATCTCTGCAGCTAAATGAACCGTCTTCAAGTGTATTTGTTCTTTACAGTGGGAGTCCTGACATCATCTTTAACAATAGCTATAGATCATCTGTCTCAACGAGCACCTACATTGCATTGTAATGTTGTGTCACGCCATGTGATGCATCTGGTGATAGTGACTGCTGTGTGGACTTGAATGAGCTCTAGATGGCCAAGCATGCCTGCCTGCCACCTCGTGTGCCACAGGAACCTTGTCAGCCGTAGGCACAAGCTGAGAGGGACAGGCACCGTGAAAGAGTTGGGGCGCTGTGCTCTGGGGAGCACTGAAATAGTTCTTAAGGGTCTAGTCTAGTGCATGAAGATGATGAAATGTGCCTTATTCTCTCTAAGCTTGATATGTACTACCCATGGTACACCGGTTGAAATTAGTTGGTGGGGGGAATAAAATCTGGAAAATCTTCCCTAACGTACAGTTTTGTGCCTGATCTCCCTGAGTATTTTTCTTTGATGTGCCTGGAGAATAGGATAATTATAGGAAGCAAAAAGAATGAACAATCTAATGTGCATGATCTTCAGCTCCTGCCTACAGGTCTCTAGTTACCTAGCCTTGCTGGTTTTTATTTTCTTTCCCATACATGTTTTTTTTTGTGTGGGTGATATTTCTGTGTTAGTTGTTTGTGTTCTGCTCAGTACTTGATATGCCCTTGCCTGTGGAAACTACTGGTATGGGAAATACGCATTACCTTTTTTAACCACTTGTGAAGCTACAGCAAAACATTTGCAACTCAGCTGATAAATGAACCATTCATGGGGTTTGATATCTTTTTCTCTTCATTTTTACTTACATGTTTTGAACAATACATCTTTATTTTGTGTAGTATCATTTTAACAACATGCCCTTCCCTGTACTTCATGGGCTGAAATAACAGAAAGAAGCAGAAATGACAATAGCAGCAGCTCCAGAGAAGCCAGTAAGAACATAGTGGGCCAAACTGTGTTCACCTTGCTTGAACAAATGACTCCCTGAGTCCTGATCAAGTTAAGTCTGAACCAAAATGTTTTCTTCATCTACATCAGAAACATATGCCTTACTTTAAGTGGAAGAACACGCACAATGAGAATGATACAAATTTTAAGTGAGACTAGCAGAAAAAGTTAATCACAACAATTTCTGTCTGCAATCTTTCATAGGCTTATTAGGAGAGGGCAAAAAAGCAGAAGCAGGAGAGCATAAGGCTCTTTGAATCACTGCCTCCCTCTCCTCATCTGCCCTTTACACTTTGCAGGCCTTAAGCTGATGTTCTAGTAGAGTGTAATGGTTTAGGAACTATCAGGAAAGAATACTGTAATTATGCATGGAAAATATATCTAAGGAGGTATCTTAATAGTACTTGCTACCATACAGAGACAGACGGAGAGGAAGTGCATGTGCATGAATTAGCGAGCACAGGATGTGTGAGAGGGAATTTTAGATAATCCTTTTTATAAAAATGATGTGACAAACATATTTTAGACAATACAACATATGTGTTTATGAGAGTGTTGGAAGACACTGGAAAAAGGCCCCTTCCTTTATGACTTGTATTTGGAAAACTAATAAATATTTATCTTTCTTCTTTATTAGTTTCAACCTTTATTATAAAGGCTTCTCTTTTGACATATTTAATGAAAACACTGTCACACAGAAACAATATTGTATCTCCTGCATATTTGTTTTGCTTTTAACAAATCAAATGTTTGCTCTTACTAATTCTGAAAATGTTAGTTTTTCTTCCTTATTTTTCTTGAAACTATGACATTACTATTTGTAACAAGCACTATGTCATATGGCGTGTATCACTCCCTGTGACTTTACTCACAGTTACTCAAGGCGTATGTGCTATCTTTCATCATAGCACTCGTGTACAGCAGGTTACTTGAGCATTATAAGCAGGATACAGGTCAAAGAATAATCAAATCAGTTTGGAATAACTCTGTTAATGTTAAAAAGAGTCTTCCTCTTATTTAGGGAATGTGTTTCTAATATGATGATAGCTACTACTAAGCAAACTATTCTAAAAGAGGTATTGACAGTATGCCTTAACTCTAGGCCAGTTGTTCAGCTGGAAGTCACACAACTACCATCTACATGACAAGAGACAGAAGTTAATCCAACACAATTTTATCACCTGAGATTGATGGTTTCCTCACCTGCTATACACCTGTCAAAATCTGTGTAATAAAAAAAGTCTGAGTAGGAAAGATTTTTTTTTTTTTTTCCTCTCAGACAAAAGGACCGTCCGATAACTTTGCATACTGATAAATGAAAGACCCAGTTTTCTCAAAGGTATGCAGGCAAAAAGTACCTGAAGTGCAATCTCATCTTTTTCTTGTATGTGCATTTACCACTTTCCCGCATGTACACTGAGGGCCTGGAAGTAGCCCACTGCATGAGCACCAATTCGATATGACTATTTACACATTTAGAAAGTCAGACCCAAAATGTACTCTGTCCATTTGAATAAACAGGTTCAGCTGTTCAGTTGCATAAGAGCAGCATCCTGCAGGAGTTAATTAGTTTCTTAGGACATCCTAGGTCTTTATACAAGTACACAAGATTTTACTGTGTCTGAAACTAATCAATTATAATGCTTGTGTCCCATAGGATGGGTTGACCCCCCTCCACTGTGGAGCAAGAAGTGGCCACGAACAGGTTGTAGAAATGCTGCTTGATCGTGGTGCCCCTATTCTTTCCAAAACCAAGGTAACTGGTACTGTTTTCTGCTTGGATAATCCTTGTACTTTTTTTCTTTTTTTTATGTAATTCTGCATGTCTCATATATTTAAGGGTTTGACAATAACTTTCCTATTTCATATCTATTTAAAGTAACTGTGTGGGAGATCTCCAAAGTGAATGCCGTATGTAGTGCGCGTCTGCGTATGTAAAATGTGTTAAATTGAGATACACAAGAAAAGGTTTCTGTGCCAACTAAAAAGGCATGTATGGTAACCCTATCCCTCAGAAATTCAGCAGTTGAAAATCTCTGTATCTATCCTAGAATAAATACACGGTGATTACAATGTATCTTCAGCTTGCACCAAAGTTACCCTAAGGCTAGACTAGAGATAAGAGATAAAAATAGAGCAATGTCTCTTTGCAGAGACAGCTCATATTTCCTTAGGACTTAGCCTGATTACCAGTTTCTCCACTTTCTATCTCTCTACACTTTATCATGCAAAATTCTTCATGGGAATTTCAAATCACCTGCACCAGGGTGCGCAGATTGCTTTAGACTCAAGGGTTGGCATTAGAGCATGCACTTGCCAGAACTCTTCTGGTGGTGGTCTCTGCTGTGCCGTTACTGCTAATTTTAAACCTCAGTGCAGCAGCCTGTTTTGTACAATCCATGACTTTCCCATTCAGGGTTGACATTTGGGTTGTGCAGTTTGTTGAGGTACTTTCCCAAGATAACCTTCCACTGCATTTTTTCTCGCAGTCTGTAAGCAATGTATTTCCAACAACTTTTCTTGTTTCCTTCTGTTATTTCTTTTCTCTCTTCTGTCATCCTGTCCTATTCTGTCTCAGCACCCTTCTATATTCTGCTTTTCTCCTCCCTCTTCTTTGGGTTTTTTTTTTCCACGTACTGGAATATATTTAGCATTTGTTTGGGGAGGTTGTCACCAGCTTTCCTCTGCTCAGTGAGTCACTGGCAAGTGCTGTCATGGGTAATCTGACAGACAGAATCCACCCATCCTCTGCATATGGAGTTTCCATGGACTTCCACAGCCCTGCCTTACAAACTTCAAGAGCACGGGGAGACAGCAGGGGGCTGTCTAGGCGCCCCTTGGGGCGCCTATCCACACCACTACCACTCTCGGAGCCTAGAGCTCATATTCCAGGGAATAAGGCTCTTCCACACTCTCTGATAGCTCAATTAATTACTTAAAGAAAAAAAAAACAAAACCAAAACCAACTGTAAACACCTTTGCTTTGGTTTTTGCCATCATAAATGAGAACCTCTCCTAAGGAACTACATTTCTTTGTCGCACAGATTTCGTATTGTCAGGTGTTATCCCTAAACTTAACCTTCTGTTCAAGGCCTGTGGGTTTTGAATTTGTTCATCTTCCTGAGGAGGTTCACACAGCCTGGCCCAGAGTTCATGAGCCAAAATCAGGCAGATGAGAACATGGGGTACTGGGTTTGAAATAGCCGAGGCTGAAAGACACACTTTGGACATTGACCTGCAGAGGCTTATATAAACACCTTCAGCAAAATGAAGCCTCCTCTCTGAAAGAGGGAAAATTATGTTATGTGTTAAAAAGTGAACAGAAGAAAGTGCAGAGCTTCCTGAGTTTCCCTCTGATGTGTCAATTCTACTGTTTTCAGAAGGTAAGCTAAGAAGTAGCGGTACCTCTGAATGACATAAATGAATCCATTCATTTGGCACTATAGTACTGTCTGCAAAAATATGTGGCTCCATTTTCTTCAAATTAAGTCATATATTATTGGAAATAGGGCACATCTTTGAAAGAATTTGAAATTCACAAAGTTTTCTCATGTTATATAAAACTCAGAAGAATAACCAGGCTGCAGTTTGATAGCTGTTTCCTGCTAGAGATTGTTTAGTGTAGTGCTAACCCTTTTTCGCCCTGGAATAACCTTAGATTTATTTCCAGGGGAGGCAATGACCTAAAGGATTATCTGGGCTTTTCTACAAGCAAAAGGAAAACCGAATTCTAGTCCTGAGTATGCCAGTGATTTTCTGTGAGAAATGACATCTCTGTGTATCAATGGCCATCTTTTTTTAATTACTGTTTTTCCAGGCTTGTTTGGCTCTTCCCCCCCCG
>VYXH01012404.1:432262-462232 GCA_013397275.1 Burhinus bistriatus | reverse complement strand
TTTTTTTTTTTTTGCTGCTGCATGCTAGAGAGGAGAAACAGCACTGCACATGGCTGCCAGAGCTGGCCAGACAGAGGTTGTTCGATATCTGGTACAAAATGGAGCTCAGGTGGAGGCTAAAGCTAAGGTAAAGTGATGGTCCAGGTATAATAACCCTAGATTATCTATATTTAACAAAGCAAGTCATCACATTCATCTTGCATGTATCTTTTGGGAAGAGAAAGGGAGATGAAGCCAACAGCCGTGGCGTAATGACAACTGATATTTTGTTACATACTCTCTTACTGTAGTCATGAGTGATCTGTATGTAGGAGAGAAGGCAGGAGATTTCAAGTTGATACCATACCCGTTTTTTTCGTCAACTTTTAATATAAGCTATTCTATGTTTGAAGAGTTTTGTTTTGGGGTGGGAAGCGAGGAGGGGCAGGAATGCCTCAAATCTGCTTTTATTTCTGCAAAACTGTAAACCCTATGCTGCTGGTGTCTCCTGTCATGTCCCTAAAGCATCAGCCTATATGCATTCAAAAATAGTTATACTCCTAAAGGACATCTCCTAAAGTAAGGAGACATGGTAAGGGGATGTAGTATAGGGCTGGAAAGAAGGAACAGACCCTACAGAAACAATTGCAATTGATGAAGATAAGGAGGAAGGAAAAAGAAATGGCCAAGAGCCACTGAAGAAACATGCAAAATTATGGAAATAAGAGTTCCAGGAAACAGACAAGGGAAGGAGGTCAATGGGTGCAATAAATAGCAGTCTTCATAGGTAGAACCAGAAAAACTTTTTTTTTTCCAAAGAGTCATTAAATCAATACAATTTTTAAAGAAATCTATTTTTCACTGTGAAGTTATCATCTGTGAATTGTCTCACAAATAAAGTTACTAGTAAGAATATCTATTTATAAGGAACTCTATAGCAGATATGTTTCATATCTGCAAGCAATCGGACAATAGAAGTGAATCATGTGGTCTGTAAATCTCCAACGACAGCCTTGAAAGTGGACAGCTTGTGCTCAGAAGTACAGTCATGCAGATATTTTCTAAATAATTTCACACAATGAATTAATTTGTGCAAACTGCCATTGCCTGTGATTAATTTGTTATCACAAATAACAACTAAATACAAGTAATGGATTATACACTAGCACTAACATCAAGCCGTGAGAAATTTGTGGGAAACAGGCCTAAACTGGAAAGGTTTAAGAACCATAAAGGGTCTCCACCAGTCAGAAGAGAATTTCCCTGTAGAGAAGCAACATTCACATCCTGACGCTCTCTCATCCTGAGTCCCAAAGGTGTAAAATCAGTGCTGTAGGATGGGCATGGGCAGAAGTCTCCCTAGCAGAGAACACCCCAGAACTCTTCTGCTGCAGGACGTGGGGTAGCAGTGTTCAAAAGGTAGGACATTCAGCAGGGAAAAATGGGGAGAGAAAGATGTTTGAATAGATTTATGAGGAACAGGAAAAAATAAGGTCACGGGCTTTGTTTGCCATACTGTTGCGATAATTTGCTTCATCCAAGGATTGTACAACTGAGAATGGGGAGGACAAAAATACAAACCCAAATAATGAATAAGGAAGAAATTATCTATTAGACACTCAGAACAATCTCACAAACAATCACAATATTTTCACTGAAGGAAAATAAATAAACAACAAGACTCATGACAGAGCAACCCATATACTTAGAACTATTAGGATTATTGTCTTCTGAATGAGCAGTGAGAAAACGACAGTGAATTTCATCACCATGCTTTATCTTCAGTTACATCCACTCTGAAGTTACCTGCAAAATACCAGACAAATTGTTCACCCGTAAAAAAGCACAAAATGTGATACTTAATGCAAGTTACTAGGCAATAATATGCTAGGCACCTCAGGTTGCCAATTGAGCTGTTAAATGTTGCTGGGAATCATAAAAGAGATCAAGATGTAAAGAATTGAGCTATGCATTTGCTGCGTTTTAAGAAAAGTCTCAAATTCAACAGGAAACTCAATACGCTTTAGTGGCAAAGCAAAGTGAATCAAATCCAGATAAAGAAAATAGATCAGTTTATTTACTGTTGTGGATTATTTGCCTCTCTGGAATATTTTATGATGCATCAACAAAGCACAATATATCTTTATTATATGACAGAGAGAAAACCAGCGTGCAATATTGACTAGGTACGACCTCAGTAGAATTAATGCTCGTCTGCAATTTTGAAAAGCGATAGAATCTGAGCAAATATTTTCTGTCAAAATATGAGCCATAGTTTTTTTTATGTAGGACTGTGTTGTTTCCTTTATGTTTAGGATGACCAAACGCCACTGCACATTTCTGCCCGACTGGGAAAAGCAGATATAGTACAGCAGCTGCTACAGCAAGGAGCATCTCCAAATGCAGCTACAACATCTGGTTATACGCCCCTGCATCTTTCTGCCCGAGAAGGACATGAAGATGTAGCTTCTGTTCTTCTGGATCATGGTGCATCTTTATCTATCATTACCAAGGTAAGGCAGTTGCAAAAGTGATAGCTTCAATAGTAAAAGACACCTGTAGCAAGTACTACTTGTGAATTAAACGCTGCAAGAGTCATGTACACATACAAATAATGTAAGAATGAGCTACGTTTTGTTAAAAGGATATAAAGCTTCGTGCTTTTACCTCAGAGCCTGACGTATAACATATCCCAGTGATCAGACATGCATTTTCTTGGAATGAAAGGAATGTGTGGCAGAAATTCCTGATGGAAGTTGATAAGCGGTTACCCAGCCTTGTCCTTGGGTCTTTGGTGGTGTGAAGAAAGGAACTGACTCTTCCCTTTTTACAGTTGTTTTAATGCAGATAGGCTTTGCCTTGCAAGGGAAGGCCTCCAGACCTGCCAGGGCAGTTGGGAAGTTGCAGACTTCCTACCTGTACTCAGGACTATGTAGGGGGATGGATGGAAACAGCAGTATCCTTGTCGATCAGAGACAAACCTTGCACAAGAGTGCCCAAGGCAGCTATATAACTGCTTTCTCTTACAGAAAGGATTTACTCCTCTACATGTGGCTGCAAAATATGGGAAAATTGAGGTAGCCAACCTCCTCCTTCAGAAGAATGCATCTCCTGATGCTTCTGGAAAGGTAGGACAGAAGAAGCCACTGCCACTTGCACAGCAAATATCTAAATGCACATAATATTCTAATAATATCCTTCTGTCTACTTACCATCACACTAGTATCCACAGCCTGGGTTTAACTGGAATGGGTTTCATGTAATATTCCAATTCTTGTTGGGGCTGCCAAGAAAGATTCAACAAACTCTTGACAAAAGTGACTTTTATTGTCATTAATTTACAACAAAATTATGTCCTCTTGGTACCCATCCAGGGGAATGGAGACAAACCATTCCCCTACCTTCCTGCCCAGATTATTTACAGTCCTTATCAGAGAATTCAGGCAACTGGCTCTGCTCCCCCAGGTCTCATGACAGGGGAGCAAAGCCCAGTAGGACCTCAAGGTTTTTAAACGAGCCTAGCTTAGATTTTTACAGATCCAAGAGACAGTTTACTTATCCGTTGCAGTAAAAGAAAAACATTGCCGAGGGTGTGACCTCAGGGTCGAAATTCCTTACCTGCTCTGTCCTGGGGTTAGCACAGATATGTGCTTCTCTGTTCATCTTCCCTGGGAAAAGTGAAAAGGGCTTTCACAGATCAGTAAGGATTTTCAAATCTCTGTTTTATTTTTTGATTCTGAAGTTATCAAAGACTTTGGATACATGAATGAATAACAAATGTGTTTTTTCACCTTATCTACTCCAATTTTCCAAACTCTTAAGTTTTCCCTGGAGAGAGTCTGTAACAGCACTTGTTTGTTCTGCATGTGTTTTTAGAGCGGTTTAACACCACTGCATGTAGCTGCCCACTACGATAATCAAAAAGTGGCACTCCTACTGTTGGACCAGGGAGCTTCACCTCATGCATCTGCCAAGGTACAAGTACTGGTCACTGGGGGAAACAATACCTCAGCTTTTTGTGTCACTTTATTTCCTGTCTACCTCTGTTCTTTCTAGACTGTATATACTTGCAATTACAGGGTGCTTGGTGACCTTGTTTATTGATGTCTCACAACCACATAAAGCTGTTAGAGTAATTCTGCAGGTGAATAAAGTAGCAGTAAAAAAGCAAATATAGACGTAGAAACATTTAAAATCTCTAGTTTCAATAAAGGTCAGTCTTGGCGAATACTGAGCTTTGCTTTCACTTGTCCGGTCTCCTCAATAACTTCTCCAGGCCAGCCAACTTTATATCATTGCATCTTAACATCTGTGCAGGGCAAGCTTGGAATTAACACCTTGCTCAACAGGGGTAGTTCTCCTGTATTGTGCCACAGGATGATGTCTGAGGTGTGATATATTTCTCAGTACAATGTGCATAATTATTAATGTGCTTCACAATACTTCTACCACCGTGTAAATGGACTGGTGAGAAAATAAAACAACTAGTCACAGCCCTGCTTTGATTGCAATTTACTGTAGGCAAGACAACACATAGTGTAGGATTTCAGGGTGTGTGAAAGAATAAATATTTAAATGTATTCTAGTTCTGAGTAGAAGAAAGAATTTAGAGAAGCTTAAAGTGTCTGTATCTTTTGTGGATCCCAGTTTTACGTAGGGATCAATAATCGATAGTTGGACAGCAGCAATAGGTAAAACAGGGTGGAAGCATATGTAGGTTCAAGTGAGGTAAGTGCAGTGTAAATACCCCACTTGAAACAACCCAGACATTTTCCTAAAATCACTGCAAAAAACACTTTGGAAAAGGGAGAGCTAGCGGAAAAGCCAGTATCGTAGGTAGGGAAAATGCTCTCCTTGATTGCCATTCTCTCACACATGACTGAATACAGCCATAACACTAGAGGCCTTCTGCATGGCTAAAGAGGAGGATGGAGTCTGTCATACATGGTAGATCCCGAAGCTTATAGTGCAAAAGAGAGGAAAGTTAAATAAACATGGATAGCCAGCAGCAACAGCGCAGTCTAAAATCAATAATGTTGATAGTGGCAATCTGCCAGAGCAGTGCCCCAGGAGGTGAACTGGAGTGATCTCTGATCTTTTACTACTGCAACACAGCACTCTTAAATGCCACTGTGAGGAAGAAAGGGCCTTCTGCAGGGGAGGAGAAGACACTGACCCAGTTTTCACTGAAAGAAACTGCCAGTGGAAGCTGTGCATCCTGTAGGGGCAGGGATTGCAGCAGCCACTGCCAAGGGCTTGGGAAGTCCAAACCAAGGTGGAAGCACTATAGACTATGGTATAATATTGCACAAATTCATATGTCAGGTCACCTTAGCTTCCCCATCTGTAACAGAACAGTTTTGCAGCTGCCACTTCAGGCCTTCAAATGCCAGCTGTAAGTCTTCCTAAAAGAAAGCATTTGTTAATATTCTGCAGCAAGTGAGCCACAGCAACACTGAGTAGAGCATCAATACTAAATAAAATTAACGATAGCATGTTTGTTGCTTTAGGCACCCACTGTGCCGTCATCTGAAAGACGATGCTGGTAACAGGAGATGATTTCCCACGTCTTTTGTAAATGTGGTCTAATAAATAAACACATTATGTCATATCTCATCACTGGCTCCACAGTTAGTTTCATCAGCAGTTGCTTTTTCTGTGACACTCCTGTCTTTAACACTGATCTTAGGATTGGTTCAGTAGCCTGGCCTGGCAGCATTTGCCTTGAAGAGCGATCGGTGAAAGGGTATGGGAAGTGGCCATATCAGAGTACAGTGCTGTGATACAAACAGTTATTCTGCTGAAGCATTCTTCTTCTTCGTTGGCCAAAATTAGGCTTGTGGCTAATTTTAATTTGGCATCCACCTTACAATGCTTCTCTTCCTCTCGCCCCTGCTCCCAAAACCTCAGTTTTTCTCTGTCCCTTCATCTTTAACCTTTTTCCCTCTTTTCCCTGGCAGCCAGAATAACCCAATCCCCTTCCTTCCAAACTTCTCTGTTCCCTTCTGCATCTATGCGTAGTGACAGAGCACAGTCCTTATCATGAGGAGAAGATGCAGACTGAGACTGAGATGAATTTCAGCTTTTATTTTTCAGCTCTCTTTTTGCCTTCTGTTGGCAACCTGCTGCTTTCCATTCCACTGAAAGCAATGTATGCCCATTTCTGAGGAAAGGGCTTGAAAACTGCATTTGTTGTTTTACAAAATATACATGAGCTCCATTTAAAATACACAGAGTTTAGCATATACGCAGGATTTAGCACATAGTATTTAGGATTTAGTAGATGCTTAAGTGGTGATGACTGTTTTACATGTCAGTCTCATGCAGGAAGTCTAAGGGAGAGGATTCTGTTTGTTTTTCCTGAAGCATTTTATCTTCAGAGTGAAAATTCAGTGGCCCTATACTTCCCTTATTAATTGTGGCACTGTGTTTCCCCGGTGTCGTTTTGAAATATCTTAGTATCTAAGGTCTGAACTGAATCTGAATTGAATTTTGAAGGTTACAGAACCTTTTCCAGGTGGAGTTGGTGCTCGGTGTCTCCCTCACTTCCAGATTACTATTAAAGCTCTCTTCTAATCATTTCTGTGCCTCTGTGCTTGTATTCTTTGCTCCTACCTGCACCGCCCTGCATCTGTTGTGACCTGCCTCCCCATATAGTCCAGCCCTGCTGCCCCACAGGGCACAGGAGGAGCCAAGCCAGATGAATGCTTTGTGCCTTTAGATAGATTTTATTGGGCTGTGTAATCTGAGATGCACATGGTACTTACGATACCGTACAAAATGGTTTATGCAGCTAAGGTCTCACCTCTCCGACCTTCTTCCTTAGCCATGTGCATGCGTGTGCACATTTGCTATTTGCTTTAAAATGAGGGCTAATACATTTCTGAAAGACAAAGTTTTTGATTAAACACGCATTCCAATCTGTATCAAAAGCTGGTCATACCTTAGTCACTGTTTTTGTATTTACATGCTGATCAGTTATTCTTTATATCTATTTATCTGTTTTCTGCTATATCTATCCTTTTTTACAATTATAAAATTTTATCGTGCAATAGATACTGCTTTTTTTTTTTTTTTTTAAGTAGTGGGCTCACTGGGTACACATATTGAAATAAAGAATGCAAGACTCTAAAGTTACATCTTTTAATTTTCCCTTGATTTGAATGAAAACACCCTGGCAGTAAGGTTAGGGTAAATGCTTCAAGAAAGGCCATATTTCATGTACCTAATGCTTTCATTCACACTGGGAAATGGTAGAAAAACCAAACAATAACAGCTGTTCCAAGTTATGAACACACATCCTGCTCTTCTGTTTGTTGAAGATTTTATGTACATTTCAGGAAAAGTAGCAAAGGTCTGTGAAATGAAACTCAAATTCCTATTGCTATAGGTTGTGCTCTTCTGAACAGATTTTTTTATTTTCTGAAATTTGAAAGTTTCTTTCAGAATCCTCCTATTTGTAGCAGTACTTCCAAAACCAGATTACTTTCATAGAGTCGGGTAGGCACAGGAAAGTGATTTATCACATCGTTTAATGAGTAGCTTGCAATGAAGTGCTTTCTGTTGACAGAACGGCTATACGCCACTGCACATAGCTGCCAAGAAAAACCAGATGGACATAGCAACTACACTGCTGGAATATGGTGCTGATGCCAATGCTGTAACCAGACAGGGTATCGCCCCTGTACATCTTGCCTCTCAGGATGGCCACGTGGACATGGTGTCATTGCTTCTTACTAGAAATGCTAACGTAAATCTCAGCAACAAGGTAAGCATTCTCCCTGCTTGGTGCTAAGGCAATAAACAAACATGGTGATGAGAAGGATAGGGGCCTGCCGTTGAATTTTGCCCACTGTGATTCAGCACGTTTTGAAAACCACTTACAGGTGTTTGAATACACATCATTATTTCTTCTAGCAAAGACAGCAGCACGCAGCGTGCCGTGTCACATTGAATGAACTGTATTTTGTAGTACCCAAGTTTTGATGATGGCACATACTGCAGAGGAACTTTTTAATCCATCTCCCTTCCTTCCACATTATGCTGGTCTGCCAAAACATGCCCAGAGAGAAAACATCTTCCTGCCTTCAGCAGTTTGTGGGGTTGTTGGCGCATGTCATTTATGAGCCTCTAGATGTATGCCTACCCATTAAGCAATGATAACAACTAACTTGTTAAAGGAAGCTGATTTTTTTTTTTTTGTGGGATAACAACAGCAAGATTGTCTGAGATTTTGCTCTTTAATATAAGTTATTCTTCCTCCCCAGGGGGTGTTTCTTAGACCACAGTGACTTTTGGTATAATTTCTCCTGGGGACAGGAAAGGGAAGTTGGTAGATTTTAGTTTCTATACGTATGAATTTGTAGGCTATTAAGTCTGCTCTATAGTAATGTTTCTAGCAAATGTGCAGCCTTAATTCTTTAAATGCCCCACTAGACATCAGAGATGTTGTAAAGTGCAGTTTCAGTATGGATTTATGTGGCTAAAGTAGAAAGGCAAGAGACAGATTTTTCAGGGGAAATATTTCTTATTCTCAGCAGGTAGAAAGACTCGGTGTCCTCTGAGGCTGTAGGTGATGCTGTACAGGGCTGCTGTGCTTTCCTGTTGTAACTTTACAGTTTGGTTATTTTTGGGGCACTCCTTCAGGAACCTTCTCTTGCAGATGTTGATTTATTTTTTTTTTCCTGCCGTCTCAATCAAGTGTGTAGGCTTATGCAGTGCAGGATGTACTTTGTATCCCCACAGGGCAATTTGCCATGTACACATTCTGCATCGCATTGGTTATCATGGTTTTGCTGCTGAGGCTAATAGAGAGAGCATGATTGCAGCTGCTTGGGATTTTGATTCAGTCCCACCAGAGGTTAATTACCTGCAACATCCTTCAATCTGTTACTGTTCAGTTGTAATCTCCAGTTTCTCATTATACTGATAACACCAGCTTTTGAAAATAGTTCCCCTGTACTCACCTGGGGATGCACGTTTCCTCCGAGCTCAGCACCTACATTTGAAGCCAGATACTGAAAGCACACTAACTTTTGAGTTTTGCAATGGGAATAAAAAGAGCATTTATTTTCTTCAGGAGCCACAGAATGGTTGGAAGCTGAATACTCAGAGCCCCAGTGTGGGAACTGAGCACTTATTAAATCTTTTTGGAAGGTTTGGCCCATAATATCCAGGCTTCATTAGGTAATTTACAGTTGGTTACTGTTATATATTTGTGTAATGTGACCCACCTAAGCTGCATTATCATCAGGATTGCATGTTTGGGTACAGGACGGTGGAACTCTGTCGGAATAACTGCCTTTGGTGGTGAGTGCACCGTGGACATGAGTTCGGGTGCAAGGGTAGGAAACTTAGCAAGTGTTTCTGCCTGATGTGCCAGCTGCTGCCACCTGCTCTTCTGTCACTGGTGCTAAAGGCAGTAGGAACAGGAGGAGAGAAAAAGAACTGTAATTTGCAAGTAAAGGATATTCTTTCCCATTCCTAACAACATCCCATCAGCAGATTCTCTCTTTTGCCTCTTTTACCTGAGGTCTTTTATGTGACAGAAGTTGTATAGCTTTCTGAGGTTTTAAGGATTTTAGATCTCAAGTTTCAGATAAGAAAAATAATGAGCTTTCCAAAAAGTTAAGAGTGTCAGTACATGTCATCTAGAAAGTCTGTATACTCCCTGGGCAGAGAGAAATGGACCTGATCTCAGAGAAATGTAGTTTTATCTTTTCTGTTTGTGTTTGAAAATGATCAAGTAGAGGAGTAAAAGGTAAGGATAAATCTGAGTGATGTTACTTCTAGAAAACTTGTAGAAGTGTAAACAGCAATTCAATATTTCTTTTAAAATCTTACTCATTCTAAGGAAGTGAATTTTTCAGGATGTAAAAAAAAATACTATGTGACTTTTTCTTAAAATGCTATAATTTGCTATCCCACATTTAACGCTGCATGAAGAAATGTTCCTTGTGTAAAAGAAACATTATCTTCCTGGCTTTCAAATTGTACTTTCTTGTAAATCAACAAATGTGATTAGGAAGCACATTACACAGTGAAAGTGGAATTTGTAGTTTCTTTAAATTCCATAGGCTGTTTTGAGTCTTACTGATAGCTGAATTTGCATTTTAGTATTCATATGCCTTCCCTGAAGATCATTACTTGTTGCTTTTAATTTACAGAGTGGACTGACGCCACTCCACCTGGCTGCTCAAGAGGATAGGGTCAACGTAGCAGAGGTTCTTGTTAACCAAGGAGCTGCTGTTGATGCACAGACGAAGGTATGAACACACCACTGTCAACATGTATTCTTTCCTTTCAGGGAGGCGTGAGCCTGTAGACTGGACTAGTAATCAGTTTCAGGGTGAAACTGAGATAATAGCAGAGAAACATTCCTTGTAATAAATTATTAGGTAATATATTCTGAAAACTGAAGATAAGTAAACTTGAATGTTTAGTGTTTTGCTCAGTCTTTGAGCAGCAAGCTTATTTCTTGCCAAATATTTAGATCAATATAGATTTAGATTGTATCCTGCTATTGTGTTTCACTGAAGGTAAGTGGGATTGATCTGTTTTTTATGTAAGGAAACTTTCAGAAAAGCTTGAGCGCTCTCTACGGAGAGTGATACAGCCTTTTACCATATGCATACTCTCATCGGCTTTTGGTATTTTTTACATGTTGCATGTACTTTCCATTCAGCTGACAGTAGAAACAAAACACAGGGGAACTGTTACTTAAAACATCTGTATTTACAGCAAGAGAAACAATGTGAATGCCATGTAGGCATTCCTGCTATTAAGTGGTTAATACTTTTTCCCGTGACTTAAGGGACTTTATGAAATGAAGTAGTCTCCCTTCCCTGAGCTGGTACTAGCCACCCATAGACGTGATTCTGCAAGTAAAGCCATTGTTCAATTGTAAAGGTTACCCTCTACGCATACAGCTTGACTCAGCCTTCATGACTGGATGCCTCCGAGTTTCTAAGTCGCTTTGTTTTGCAAAGCATAGTGAGGCAAGCTATTTCTTCATATGGGTACATTCTAGGGAACTGACTTTTTCTGTTGTCCCAAGTTCAGACTAGACCATTGTTCTGCCGATGGTAAACATTAACCTGTCAGGTTTTCAGTAAATATTGCTCTACTCTACCTTCAAAAATAATATCAGAAATGAAGCATTTAATTCTTGAGGACACATTTGAATTTCCTCATCACTGTTACCTAATATGAAATATGTATATGTGATGGTGATCCATTTCAAATTTACTTGCCTAAAAATAGTTTTGCCTAAAGTAAATATTTGGACTCCTACATAAGAGACCTGGCTTTCCAAGGTGCTTGGGGGGATGGCTTTTGAGACCCCAAGCAATGATGCTTCCCACTTCACAGTATTGGTTTTAAGAGCAATGTTGTGAGTAAATCCCAAAAGCCTGTGTACAAATGGTCTTATGCTCACTAATGGTGTATACGGTGCTCAGAATTTAACGATTATGATCTCAGTGTTGATTACACATGCATTCTTCATGCATTGTCTAGATCTTGGAGTCATTTCTTTAGCCGGGTAAGAAATCAGTTGTGATCAAATACTTGGACTGTAGCTGATCAAATCAGCTAAAGGAACCAAGTCTTACAATCTGACCTGCACCCTTTGTGCAGTGTAGCAGCTTTTACAACTCTTTGCTACGTGTGTGCCACAAGTTTAGGTGCTGTGCTTGCATGCCAACAATGTCCAGATGTGTCAGACTGTTCAGCAATATCATCATTCTGTCATCACACTGACATCTCAGAAAGGGCTGCATGCATCATCATCTCTGGCTGCAGCTCAGCTGATTATAATCCATGGCAGAGGGAAAAATCATTATTATGTGATTTTTTTCCTACTGTATAATTCCAACTGTATCAGCTACTGATTTCAATGACTTTATTCTGATGTGCAACTGAAATAGTTCTCCTGAAGTCCCAGGAGCTTCTCCAGCTTTATACTTTTGTAACATATCCTCAGCCTATATTTTACAGATGAATCAGTCTGGGTTGTTATCATCTGCTAAATCATCCACCAGTAGATGAGATCTGCCCTGGTTCATTCTTTGCACGATTTCCGCAGATGTATGTGGTGGCCTTTCTGGAGATAGTTTCTACCTGGTTTCGGTTTCTGTAGCAAGACATTGCCGAACCTGCTCTTTTAACTTGGTCAGAGCTGAATCGCTTCCTAGCCCGTACAACTTGTCTGTGAGTGTTTGCCTTTCTCCCGCTCTTCTCTGTCCCACAAATAGTAAGTAGTCTAAGGAGACATTTACATTGACAGGTGCAGGCAGTCACGTGTTCCCTTTGCCTGCTCTCCAATGTCCAAATAGGATCCAGTTCTGGACTAGTGGCCTTTTAGTCACATTAGCATGGTGGAAACGTCTGAGATACTGCCACAGCTGAGAGGCAGGGCATGTCTGTTGGGTCTCAGGGCCAGCCTGGCGCCGTTGCGCAAGCTCTGTACTGAACTTTAAGCTTGGCAGGGTGGCAATGTGGTGGAACAGACATGTGACTCTGTAGAGACACACGGAAAAGGGACTTCAGTTTATCATTCAGAGATCTCTGGGTGGAGCTGAATTTCTTAATTGCATCTCTGAAAATTGAACTAGGCGGTAGGTTAAAACCATGCACAGGGAAAAAGAAATGCAGCCATATTTGACTGTCTGGGGCATGAATCCTGTCATCAGTAATAGTCATATAATTTTAAAGAAGTCAACAGTAAGTCCCTTGTTGTTCACCTTCATTCCTCAGTTATGGATGTAACTCATGCAAGTAAAGAATAGTTTCCCAGTACACGTTTGTTTCCATGGGACTGTCCCCTAGTTGTCAGGAAATGGGGCAAGTACTTATAGGTCAGGCAAAGTCATGGTGTATTTAAGCAGAACTACTTTGTGATGTAACAGATCACCTGCCTGGGAAAATGTGCATTATCAATCCCGTAGGCCTCTGCAGTGAAGAACACTCACAATGGCTTGTCCTCCTGCCTACCATGCTAATTCGCCCTCTCTGCTGTAGGGGACGGTCTGCTCCTTAGGAAGAAGGTGTCCACATGCCTTGCAGGATTGTGTTGGGAGTGGAGTGAGCTTGATGCTTATTCACTGGCTTCTGCAGAGTCCCATCTGCTGGGTTTGTGCAGCAGTGAGCCCTCCAGGCTCCACATGGTCAGCCACATGGAGGTTGTCTGCCAGATATCCACTCACTACTGCCCGTGATAAACGAAAAGTGCCAATGCAGTACCACGTATTTTAGCATGGAATAGTTTGCAGATAAACTGATGATCATCTTGAGTTCCTAAGGAAAGAGATGACAAGCTCTGAACGTCTACAATGAAGGAAAAGCATTATGCTGTAAGAACTGCCATACCTTGACCTCATGTTCTATGCAGGTGAAGTTTAGATGATGGGCTTGTAAAATAGCAGCTCTGTAGTTACATGCTGTCTTGTTTAGATGGATTAACTGTCCTATGGCAATAAAAGGTCTGTGCATGCTGCCTCTAAAACCAGAGGCACTGGGCAGCAAGATACAGCAACAGCTCAGTCGGCTTCAGAAGCACTGTTGCTATGCCTGCATGTTTGCATCATACCGCCCAGCATGTCCAGTTTAGATTCATTACTTTGGACATACAGTGGCAGAGACGTGGCCATCCATGCCTTAAGAGTCAGTGAAGCCACACAGCTTAGAGTGGCACTATATTGGGGATCTCTGCTACCAGCAGTGTTACCACTGACCTGCTGTTTTCTTCTCTCCATTTCACATCCATTCACTTTTGTTACTTCAATTATTGTGGTCTAGATGACTATTCAGTAGTCTTTTTTTTTTTTTCTTTCTTTCTTTCTTTAGATTCTCTTCTTATCATATTTCTCATTTTCCCAGGTTAACTAAGCATCGGTTATGTCACTCCAGCACAGTATCTGTCAATAGAGGGAGAATACTTAATATCTTAGCAGGTCATTCAGCTTCTTGAGTAGGGACCAATGAGCTATCATCTTCCACCTCTGGTGCATGTTCTTTAATCATCATTTATATATAACTTACACTCCCTGTGAAAACATCTAGAGTTTGCAATTCTGACACATGGGAGTTCTTACTCCTGCTCGGGTTCTGAGGGCCACAGAAATGATTGGGGTTTTTCAGGTGATTAGAGGAGAAGATTGGGCAGAAACACATTTTTATATCTTGAAGCTATAGCAGGGAAGAAAAAAATCCAATACTACAAAAAACCTCTAGCGCGGGAGATTAGTCTGTATGATTACGATCAGTTCTGGCTCTAAAACTTATGAGCATTTTCTAAATTGCTCTCAGACCTGAACCATTGCAACTGTGGTTCTCTCTTGGGGTGGTTTCCCTCCCAAGAAATTTTTTTCCTGAACTTTGTTGTAGAAAAAGACATGAAAGGAAGAGTAGCTGCTGGTTTTGAAGTCCATTTATTGATGATGTTATGGGATCCTTCTGGTTCTGCTGCCTCAATTAACTAAATAGCTTCTAATCCCAGAGCTGCAGGAGTCTGTCTCAGTCAGCACTGAAGAGTAAACAACACTGGTTTAGCGCGCCAGAACTAGTGCTCGAGAGGCCACAAGGCTGCTCCTGCCACTTAAAGATGATATTTTATTATGTGGTTTTAAGCCTAGACATGTTAGCCTGAGCTCCAATTGATAAGCCACAGAAAACACCTTATCTTAATATGCAAGAAGCAAATAATAAAATGGTGGAAAAGTAGTAACACTAAAATGCACTTCAGATGGTGAAGCTTCGGAGCTGCTTCAAAGCCCTTTGCGTGTAGAAAGCTTTAAAAACTGAATTTAGTATTCATGAAGGCACGTTAGTGTCCTGCTGCAAAGGCAGCACTTTTTGTCCATCCTGATGTTACATTTGTGTGTCTGAATTTAGGTATGTTAAATAGTTTTTGGTGCTGAAATTCTGTGTTATGCAATATCATGCTTAACACAAGGAACGTTCATCTTGCACATATATTGGGAGTTATAAAGCAAATGGAAGCAATGGCTGCGAGCAGATATTCCTTCTCTGATGGTCATGTTGAATGTGTAAAAGCTATACTGGTACATGTGATGTTGCTTTTGTTGCAGGGCTTTTGTGCTGGGAATTGGCACGAGTAAATATTGTTTCATGGCTCAACAAGTTTCCACATGTCATTTTTCAACTGTTTATTCCATTCGATAGTGTTAATGTAGGATACAGCATTACTGTGATGGACTGGCAAAGGAAGACTGACGAGAGAAGCGTGCTGGTTCAGTCAAGGGCGAAGAGCAGGATTTGGAGCTTTGATCTCAGTGCAGGTCATTTTAGTGAAACAGTTGCTACACTGCACTTGGTGTTGGGCCTCTGCCGGGGGAACTGATGGTCTCACAGGCCCTGGTTGACGACTGTCTGGAAAATAAAGCCACTATTAAACTGTTGTTCCTGAAACTGTACCATTGGTAGGAGATAACAGTGACTGAGGGGTCGTTATGTTCTTTTGCAGGTTGAGTTGGGCCTTTTATTTCAGATTTTTTCAGGGAGATTTATTCAGGTCCGCCTGCCTTGTTCTGATAGGAGGCCCATACCAGCCTCAGTGCTACAGTGGTTCATAACAGCAATCCAGTTTTTCCATTGGAATATCTAATTTTCAGATGCAAAAGGAGATAGGAAGGAGGCAGAGAGGGTAGGAAGTGCTATCGAGAAGAAATCGCTTTCATACAGAACGAACACTCAAATACAGATAACTTCAGTATATTTTCATCGTACATTATCTCTCTCTCCTTGGCTCTTGGTACGTGCTCAGTTGTTATGAAGACATTTGTGTGGAAATTTCCAGCCTAACAATGTGCAATAATGAACGCTTGTAAGGTACTGCAACATGTTAGGTCCTGATTCAGCAAAGCAGTGAAGTGTGTATGTACATACAGGTTTGCCTGTTTCATTCGATCAAGGCTGGATGCCTTTGTGTCCTTTGGATCTAGAGCATTTTCTAGCCTTATCAACAATAATACTGTAGCTTCATTGTCTGACATTTACAGCAGAAAAACAAAAGCAGAGCAGCTTGAGAGTCAGCAGGACTAGAAAGATGCAGTAATTCAAGCTGTTAAGATTTATGGTTATTACCAGTGGAGAATATTAAAGTAATTCACTGACATGATATACAAGGCCTGTGATAATTTCCCTCAAAAAAAAATTTAAGGGCAAGAGAATAAGGGCTGCTTTGTGTTTGTGTGTTCCATTAGAATTGAAAAGCTCAGTATTTCTGATTTTTTTTTTTTTTGGCACTTATTCTTGTGGCTTTTGATAAGCCCTTCCCAGCTGCTAACTCCCATATTGCCGCTCATTCTTTGAAACAGCTAGAAGCAGCATGGCGGCTGACTGCCAGAAGGTGATGTGTGTTAGAGCTGTATTACAAAAAGAAAGCCTGATTTTCTTGGAAGTAACTTTTTTTAATATTAAGATGCCAACTAAGTCCCTTGGCACTTTGCCAGTAAATGTAACTCTGAACCTAAATGACTGCAGAAACGTGTATAATTGTGGGACTGGGTTTGTTTGGTTGTTGGGTGGTTTTTTCTTTAATTATTAATAGCTTTTGAAGCAAAATATTTTAGCCTCCTGGACACATTTCTATAGAGAATGAAAGTAGCAAGCTCAAGTAGCAATGGGAATTGCTACTTTTATAGTTAATTTGGTTGTGTAATTGCAGAGTCTGCCAGTTGGAGTGTTTCAGAAAAGTTAACGGAGTATGTGTTTTCCATAAGGATGTTGGGATATAAATACAGATATAAATATAAATATAGTTATAAATATAAATGTTATACCTTCCTGAGCTAGAAACAGTTGAATGGAGGAATCTGTACTGTAGCTGAGAAGCAAAGGATATCCTTTCCGGGTCTCAGTCATTAAAAGGGCATTTTGCTAATTAGTTTTATTTTGACCAATGCCTTCACTATGAACATTGCTGACTATAAACATGAAAGATGTCCTCTGGTGGCTGATGAGGTCTAACATGCCCAGTGAGATGTGATCCGCCGTGTCAGATCTCTGTCATGCTGCTGTCAGTGACTGTGCTGCATTAGGCACTGCCTCATCAAACATGACATGACGTGAGATGACCACAGGGTATGGCAAACTTAAAAGAAAGCTCCCAGGCTCCTCCAGGGAGTTCAGACAGGAAACTGGTGTTTTGCCACCAGGCTAGCAGGTGCCCACATTGCTACTCAGGACATGCGTGATGCCCAAGATGCCTTTCTCGGCATGATGCAGAGAAACTGCCTTTCGGTGCACATGCCTCCAGCTGCCATACCTGACCAAGCTAGCAGCACTAAGAGCTTTAGAGAGAGTCTCCTTATGAAGGTACCACACGTAAATCTTTGTACATACTATTTGTAGAAGGAAATCAATGTTGTACTGCAGTAAATATCAGGGGTTTGATAGCTCTTCCTTCAATATTCGTTGTTACAGGCTGAAGAGAGGAGCCTTTACAGATCACTTCAAAGGGAAATTTGAGATCAGCTGGTCTTGGCTCTCCAATACTCTCCAGATTTTAATGTTTTAGGGTTATTAGCAGGGGGCTCCCAGCAGGTGGCCCTTGACTTTGGATTTCATCTCCCCAGTTGGTTTCTTGATGTCTGATTTTTGTTGACATTGCAGGTCATGTTAAGAGGCCTGTATTTTGAAGGGGAAGAAGGGAATTAAGTTCTTGTATGAGGAAGTTTCACAGTATTTTTTTTAACTGATATTTTGATAGTTTGCCCATGTTTTAATCTGAGTCTATCTTTGGACATATAAGAGCAGGGGCCGCAGAAGTTGTGTTTGAGGTACATGGCTGTGAGTACGTTCAGCGTTCTGCTGAAGACTCAAGACTCTGGCCAACTTAGGGAGCGCTGTCAGATTCAGACCCCGGGCACTGCTAGGAAGCTATTAGGCCAACCCTAAACTAACAGTAACTGTAAGATGAAGTCCCAGCGTTCAGTTGATGATGTTTACGCGTTAGCTAGTGCTCAGGCTCTTACCACCGTGCACAACTATTCTGCGGGAAAAGTTTATTGTAGTCATTTGGCATCTGATCCAGTGTTCATATAAGTCAACGGAAAGTTTCATTCTGCTGTTGCCAATGGAATTTGGATCCAACACTGTTTCTTGCAATGATTAACTCATCCTGGTTGTCAAAGCTAGTAGTTTCTTTTGATGGCAAAGAGTGTATCATTAACTGAAGAAAAAATGCATGCCCTAATTTAAAGTAACTGGCACAGCTACCATCTCCTAGCATGTGTTAATACAACTGAAATTAGGTAACCTTGTGTAAAGTAGTATCAGAGGCAAAGTGACATGAAGAAAATGGTGCGTCTAAACCCATGGACATTTGAAACTTCCCTCTAGTGGAAATAGTTCACAGTTGAGGTTTTCTCTTTCTTTCTTCTGAGCAGCTTTGACCTCATGGTTTGAACATGGGGTGTAGTGCTAGCTCCTGAACCCCAGACTTTGGACTTGCCTCCTCAGTGCTTTTGACCAGGTTGTCTAACCTGGCCACACCTCACTCACATGGATGTATAAAACTGAAGGATGACAGGCTGCAGCTTCTAACTCCCTGTGTACCTCTGTCTCTTGGGTACCAGTGTTTTCTTCTCAGAGCAAGAAAGCAAAGACACTTTTTCACCTTTAAACACTGATGAGAGCAGCGGGAGCCTGGTCACTATGAGACCAGTCCATCTTTCAGTGTTTCTACCCACAAGGTTGGCTTTTGGATCTAGTTCCATATCGTTCAGTCCCAAGTAGTGTATTTTCCTTCTGGCCACGTGGCTGCTTTGGACTCTACCAGTAGCCAACACGTGCATCATGGCCATGTTTCTCCATATATATTGTAACTGACCTTTCTGCCACTGGAATTAATGATCTCAGACCGCCTCACCTCTTACCCTTTTTCTGAAAGCAGAATTCTTGTAGATTAACAGTAGTGCAAGTTTGCAGTGCATTTTACCATGTGTTTAGGGTATTTATGTTCCTCATATCAGATAGATATGATTTACAGCCTAGCAATTGATTTTTCCATAAAAACGGGTAACGGAGCATGGGCCCAATACCATACTGGAAGTCCCACAGAGTAGCAAAGTAATATATTACACTGGCAGTGTAGTTTCAGCCTGCTTGCAAAATGGTGAAGCCCCATGTGAACACTGGTTGAGATGACCCTTCTGGCATCTCGGAGCCCGTCAAGTGGGCCCATGAAACCTGACCTTTAAGGGGAAAGAAATCCCGATGACTCACCTCAAGAGAGGGGGAAGCCCGTTAATCCATCTCTGTGAGCCAAGCAAAGCAAAGTATCTGCTGGAAAGACATCAAGCTATTACTGTGATTGCAGGGGTTGTTTGGGGAAAAGTGGCCTCTCTCCATGCCATGGAGAAAAATAGCAAGAGTCCCGTTATAGCAAGTGACCCGTTTCGAGGTAGCCATGTCCTGAACTATCCTTTGCACAGCTCTAGATTGATTGTTTGTTAAGGAAGAAGAGATAGTGTTGTCTTGCAGGGAAGATAAGGCAGGAAAAGATAATTACTTCAAGAAAGATAATCTGATTATTTCCAATACGTTAAGCATCTCAAGTAAGTCCAGCTTTTTCAGAACTGTTAACTGTTCTCATCGACTAAGAGATTAGAAAAAGAGCAGCAAGAGTAAGCTTTGGTCCGCTTTGTTTTGTTGCATTGTATGTTAAATGTTAACTGTTGATTAAAGTGTTTATTACAATTAACAGGTTTCAACATGCTGTTTGACTTATTTTAAATATGTGGGTTTTAAAGTGAGTGAGTTCAGAGGCAGCCCAGTGACTCCTGCTTCGCTACTAGGTGTAGTTTTTAAAAACCCACAGTAGTTTTTAAAAAATCTTGTGAGGTTTTTAAGTTATATTCTTCTTGTTCTAACTGGTTTTAGAAAAATTCCCAAAATGTGTATACTTTACTATAAAAAGCCATTGTGTTTAGAGCATTTGGTGGGGAAGTCCCAATGTTGAAAAATAGTTTTAGTCTGTGTACTAGTAATGAAAAACAAGTAGTAGGAACAAAAAGGATACATTCAAGTTTCTCATCTTTGCAGTTGCCAAGAAAAAGCAATTTCTTCCAGTTTCTGTAACACATGAAAAATTAGACCTTTCTGTCATAGAGCCTCAATTCACCAGCTGGTGTTCCAGTTTCTGTAGGACTATATTGTTCTGGCAGAGCTGGCAAATCAGTTGCGTTGTTTCTTGTTTACCTTCCGGGTGTTTCAGTCAGAATGGATGAGCTGCAAATTGCACTCTAGCTGAGGCAGCCCTCAGCAGGCCTGGTTTTCAGAAAGTTGTTATTACTTTTTTACTTATTTGTTTGTTAGCACACTGTAGGAGCACCAAGCACGTGAAGCTCGCTGTGCAAAGCATTATACACACATTTATTTAAAAAGGTGGGCTCTGCCCCAGAGAAAGCTGGCTCTGCCCCAGTCTGAACGTTGGAGAGGAAGGCAAATCTTTAATCAACATTGCATGTGTTGAAGATCACAGAAATACAAGGCATTCAGAGAGGTTCACAAAGAATGGGACTTGAATCAACATTCATGAGGTGTGGTTTTTTTCCCAAGGTTGGAGGATTTTTCACATAGGCCAAAGAAATAAAGCTGAACAGGACTTTTGCTGTTGCATGTCTGGTTTTTTTGTCAGGGGACATGTGGGATATTCACGTTTACTAATTGCTTACTTTCATTCTAGATGGGATACACTCCTTTGCATGTTGGCTGCCATTACGGAAACATAAAAATTGTTAACTTCCTTCTGCAACATTCTGCAAAAGTTAATGCCAAAACGAAGGTGAGTTTTCCGCCTCTGCCTGGCTCATTCAGTGGAGGCGGCGTGTGCGCCGTGACCACTGCAGCCTTTCCCTTTGCCTCTGCCTGCAGAACGGGTACACACCGCTGCACCAGGCTGCGCAGCAGGGGCACACCCACATCATCAACGTCCTGCTCCAGCACGGCGCGGCGCCCAACGAGCTCACTGTGGTAAGTGCAGGGAGTCCAACGCCAGGCTGCCGCTTTCCCCTCGGGCTCAGATGTCCCACCCCACGTAAAGCATTTGAGCGAGGGAAATGTTAAAAAAACGTATGCGGTGGGAGAGGAAAAGAGCAGAGGAAGCCTATTCCCATTGCCCCTGCATCCTCTATTCCATCAGCTCTTCCAAAACTAGAACAGAAAACATCTGAAAAGCTGTTCATTTTCATCCCATTTCTATAAAGAGTTAAGAACTTACAGTTATATATCCTGCTACCCAAAATAGATTTATTTCAGTCACCACCATGCAAACATTTGTTTGGCCTCTGTTGTGCATTCTTCTACAGTTAATTAGCAGTTTCTACACTTTTGCTTGCTAACATTCAACTTCCCTTATAAATGTTTCAATTGCTAGAATGGAAACACTGCCCTGGCCATCGCTAAGCGACTTGGCTACATTTCAGTCGTTGACACGTTGAAGGTGGTGACAGAAGAGACCATGACTACAATTGTAAGTACAGCTTAGTTCAGTAGTGAATGGAAGAATTTTTCCTAAGTCAGTGTATTCAGCTTTGTTTAGTTACATGTCTACTGAGATTCCAGTCTAATTTCCACCTATTTCCTTTTAGCAGTATAAAGTGGATATTAAGTCAAATATGAGCAATGTATTTTTAATGTTGTAGACATTATTAGGATGTATGCAGAAAGAGTACCAACTGCGCAGAAAATGGACAATGTAAATGACTGGTCATAGCTGCCATGTTTTTCTGCACATCTTGTTTAGGGCACAAAGCACACGAATATGGGCTGGTTTGCAGTTGAAAAGACATTCCTACAGGCTTGTGTAAATAGAAGTTGCTTCTGCCTTTTGAGAGGGTTTGCCAAAGGACTGATGCATAATGACTTGTATTTGGCCTAAGAAAACCTACTCCAGTCTAAAAAGCGGTTGAACTTTACTTAAAAGCACTTCATTGTGTAGTTTCTGGCATCTTCTGAAAGATGGTGAAAGACTGTCTTCTGCAAGGAGCCACAGTCAGCTCCTGCAATCCCAGACCTCCATTCATTAACATATACAGGAACTCCAGCTCGTCTGTCTTACCTCTCAGGAAGGCTTACTGCAGCGTTAGCCAGGAGAGATTAAAGGGGCTAGCAGTGGTCAAATATTACCTGCTATCAGAAAAATGGTGATTCACAGAATCCAAAATGTTTCTCGGAAAGATCTTTTGTTTATTAATGTTTTGTCAAATTGCTCTATGAAGAAAACAGTTTTGTGAGGTGAGGAGCCTCCGTGAACCACCATAGTAGTAAAGCCCAAATTGGGTCTTAAGAACATAAATTCAAAGCGTTGCTTCCAAATTTGCTTTTTCCTATCAGCAACTTTTTTTTCTGATTAAAAAGACAAGTATGTGCACGTACGTATTTTTAGGCGTATTGGAGATGGACAACAATTACTTAGTGTTCCATGTTTTGTCATTACCCATTTGTGTGGTCTGTCAGTGCAAGCAGCTGGTTACAATATGATGAGCATTTGGGATGACAGGCAGATTTTAGCTCTGCTGCTGCATGTGTCTTTTCTTCCTGTGACTTTCCTGGCTGTTGTCTATAATTCAGTAGCTTACAGAAAATCCTCCACACAAAAGACACGTTTCGGAACAATAAAATATAAAGGAACATACCAGAAAATAATCACAATTTTTTCTTACAGCTTCTCTCTAGGTTTTCTCAGAAACATGTTTCTCTCTAGAAAGATTCCAAAATAGTTTTCCACAACCTGAAAAATTTGGTGGAGAAGATTATACAGGGTAGCATAAACTTGAATGACTGCCTAGTATACAACTAGGTAGCTGCAGGAAAAGCAAACCCACATTTTTTTGCGAAGAACTCCCAATATCACAAGGTCATTCTTAGCTTGTAGAACCAAGAAGCTGGGAGAGTTTGTGCTGCATGACTGATCAACTATGTTCTGTAGATGAAGAAGAGTAGAGAGATGGTGGGTCAGGCTGTGAATTGTGCTAGCAGACATGTTAGATGCTGAAAGGCCTATACTACCCCAAATACCTACTCTCAAGAGAAGCCCAGAAATCTTTTCCATTAAAATCAGAATATGCTGCTTATCAGTCACAAGTGTGTAATTGTCAGACTTTGGAAGTCTAGACATGAAATCTGATGGACAATTGAGGGTCTTAAAAAACTCGGTTTGACTGCTGAGACTTATTTTTTGAGGCTTGTGGCTAAACAATTCCCAAAGGTAAATTTAATGAAACCAGGGATGAACATAGCTAATTTTACTATAGTTTATACTCAAACACCAATAAAAAAAATCCAGTAGTGCCTGAAAAAAAAAAAAAGTCCTGTGATTTTGCTAGTTTAACAGCAATGTGTTAAAAAGCTTTGCAAGTAATTCCCACAAAATGAAATAAGCGTGAGGCTTTTTATAAGTTTTGTGATGTTTGAGCATGCAGGAGCTCTTCTGCCTATATCGTCATGGCAGTAGCCCAAGAAACATGAGCTGCCAAATGAGTATTCATGAGGCCAGAGAAAAGCTGAAATATTTTAAAATAAACAAAACGGAAAAGCTATTTTGTCCTCCTGAACTTGTTAATGATTTCTTATTTGTATATGATGGATGAGAAGTAACAGTGGTTAAAAATAATATAATATAAAGCACCATAAAGATGAGGGTGGGTTTTGATCTGGAGTTCGTTTGGTGGTTTTGTTTTTTGTTTTTGTTTTTGTTTTTTTTTATTCCACTGCACTCCTTGAATGGTAACTCTGCAGGGTCTCCTGCGTGACCTAAAACTTCACCAGTGCTTGTTGTGTCCCCCGGCTGGAGAGTAAAATGTGCATGTGTGTGTCATTCATGGGATACACAGGGATTCTAGGAACAGATTTCAGGCATTCATAACATATTTTTTTTTTCTGCGTCTAATTTTTTTTTTTATATTGGTCTTTAAGTCTGAATCGATAAAAACATCAGGATGAAAATCAACCAACCACTTCTGAGTGTTTTTCATGCACAAATTCCTTAAGGGGTACCATTTAGCCTGCATGTGGTTACAATTGTTCTCATTTGTGGGAGAAACACACAATTCATGCTGAGGCACCTCTGAAAAAAAATCACATAGATTAAGCCTGCTCCCAAACTGCAGCATTTTTCTAATGACAAAGGAGAAATACTTCCCTCAGAAGGTTTAGTTTAAATAGTGATGACATAGTCCTGCTCAAAATTTAGATGACTATTGAAAGAGTTCTTATTAAACCCCTGAACATGAAACTCTTTCCAGGGCATTTGTTTCTTCTTTTGATATCAGCATCTTCTATAGGCTTTCAGCTCATGCTTTTTCTGCTACGAAAATGTGACTATAGTTTAAAACACAAATATAATATTGCCTATTTGTGTAGTCTTTTTTAATGTATAGTTCAATGCATCTATAAAAAAGAAAGTGAATAGGAAGCTAAAAAAATAAATCTTGTTTTGCTAACTGCAGATAAAAATATGTCCTACCTTGCATTTAATTTTTCAAATAACTATAATTTTAAGAAAAATTATGTCTGCACTCTGAAATGATTTTATTTTCTTTCACAGACTGTTACAGAAAAGCACAAAATGAATGTACCTGAAACCATGAATGAAGTTCTTGACATGTCTGATGATGAAGGTATTAAAAAATAAAAACCCCTCTTGCTTATTTTTTCAGTCTTCTGTTGTTGTAAGAAATGTTTGTTTAAAAAAAACCAACAACCAAACAGTAGTAGTTGGATATGGTCTTTGCACATTTGTTATTGTTTTACATTGATTGTTTTATTGACGCATTGATAGTCTATGCTTTTATTTAATTATTTTGTTTATTTAAATCATGCAGTTCGTAAAGCCAATGCCCCTGAAATACTCAGTGATGCTGAATATTTGTCAGATGTTGAAGAAGGTATTTGTGCATTTTTGTATTGCAGTGATATTTAACTTAAGCCTCTTCCTTTATTTCATCTGTCTGAAAATTAATCCTTTCAGATAATTTTCTTATTATCCCACTAACAATATTTTCTGCTTTACAATTAAAAATGCTTTAAAAAAATCTTTGAGCTATTGCTGATAATTCTCTAACTTTTTCTGAATTTCTTACTCTCAATTTTTTTAATCAAATTACCTCCACTTTCCTGGAGTAATCCTTTTGCTGCTGCTTCTATAAAGTGCAGAATTGTTTTACTATTGTAACTGAAAAATTAAATATTGGACAAAAGGGTAAAATATCAAAACACTTTGGAAGAAACAGCCAATAGTGAAAGTGAATGGCAGAAGACTTTGTGGTTGTTTTTAATTCTCAGGTGACTTCAGCTCTGAAATGGTTGATTTACATTGATAGTGGACCCTTAGCCTGGAAAGAAGTATTTTCAGGGGGTTGTTGTTTGGTTTTTTTAAACAGTATTCCAGTCGTGACATTCAGTAAAAACACGTCAGATTACTTTTGTCCTGAATAAAGAGGATGCTGCATTGGGCTCAACATGTTGGTGTTTGTTACTATTAAGGAAGTACCCTGTAGCTGAGATTTCATCTGTATCATCCTGCAGAGTGACATGAAATCGATACGTGGCAATAAAGTTTTCAGTGCCTCTAAGTCAGTCTCCTGAGCTATGGGCACTAGCAACCTGCCTGTCCCAGCTCACTCCTCGATGCTAGGCAGGTTTGACATGGCTTCAGCGGTCCGCAAGTATTTAAAACTTCTTTGGCAACTGATTCCCTCCCCTCTACCAACATCCCTGTTAGGTCAGACCTCCCCTGGTTTGGATGTGCAGGAGTCTCTGCAAATTGCACCAGGAACTGCAGGATTCCAGAGGCTGCGGCGGGATTAGGTTCCCAGGTGACATTCAGAAATAGGAAGGTCTTGAGTTGATGAAGAGGATGACAGTGTCCTGAAGGCACTTTTTTGTGTGTCCTGATTCACTTGCATTAGAACTGCAGTTTTTTTCTTCTCTATTAGGAAAACAAGTGACTGGGTTCAGTTTTCTTGTGCTTCTTTAGTTAATATCTCTTCATTCCTAGAGATATATTTACTTTTAATTTCTATAGCTCAATAGCAGTAAGGTGTAAAAGCTCTTTAGCGAACTTCATTGTGTGCAGCTCTTGTTTAATTCATGCAGTGAGGCTTTTGGTGTGTTTTCACTTTGTCATTATGTTCCCATTGCTGCAGTTCCAAATGGATAGTGTTCTTACCGTACACCTGTGTTTTCCAAATAACTCTCTTAGGCTATTGTACCGCTCAGAATAGTGTATTGCTTTAACTGACTGGAACGCTGATGCATAACAGCGTTAGTTAATAGAGCACTAACTATTACCGTATCCCACTGCACAGCACGCAGCGAGGTACAGGTGAGAAACACTCCTATGGGGAATCTGAATATCAAAACCAAAGATGTAAACCGCGTCTTTTAATGTATGGGATCATTTTTAAGGCCAAATCTGTGGAAGGCTTTTACAGTCACTAACTCTTAGTTTAACAAAAACCAAACCAAAAATTAAGAGTGCAGGTATAATACAATTGATTCCTTGCCTAGAGACTGTATTCTGCACCCGTTTGTTACTAGGGGAGCTGAGAGACTGGTTTATATATAACAGGGTCATTTTCAAACCTAACACTGAAAGGGACCTTTCAAATCAAGTAATACAGGTCTTTTATTAATCTACGCTGAAGCATTCCAGCGTGCAAGGCATGCGTTGAGTTACAGGCTTTGAGGTAATAACCACTGGCCTGTCTCTCTTTCCTGACTTGCACATCTGTAAAGACAATATACCGATGCCCATCCCCACAACTCCTCAATGTTGACAGGGTATTTATATACAATTCATCCACTTACACCAGTTGAAATAAATATGTTCAAGATGGTAATGTACTCTGACAAATCTCATAGCCAGGGAGCTGATTTCCAAGTGAGAGAAGGGCACAAATTTACCACCCAAATCTGAGCTCTCCCTCACTCGGCTAACGTTCATCTCATCAGCCAGAACTCTTCAGTGAGAGAAACTTATTTAATGATTTATCAATATGCCACAACCTCAAGGTTTCTCTCATAAGAGAAATTGAAGGCTTGGAAAATAGAGTCTCAGAGCTCAGAGACAAATGTCAGGAAACTGTTTCCTTGTGTTTATGTCTTGCTGTGCCCACAAAATAAGTATTTACATGGAAGTTGTGTAACTTCGCTGCTGAGGACAGTTTGGTTTGGAGTCAGACTGGTTGAGAGGAGACATCTTTTTCTTCCTGTTCCTAGACTACTCTGGCAAATCTGCCCAAATGAGGTTAAGTGCTGGGAAACTGCTACACCGCAAAAAAGCAATGGTGTTTTTTTGAAAGATGTGAACATGACTTTGTGGGGAAAAAAAAAAAAGAAGGTTCATCTTTGAATGTAGCAAAAAGTTTGCAGAAGAATATAGAGCAATTCCGATGCACACTGAACATGTGCTCTGCTTTTATTTTTAAAGAGATTCCAAATCTTATAAATGTGAAACCTGAGACTGCAAGAACTGGGTCTTTCCTCTTAGCATCTCCAGATGTGAGCTTGCACCCCATGCCCCGTGCAGCTGGGAGCCCCAGTGGTGCGACCTGCAGCCGTGGGGCTGGTGGAGAGCCAGGAATCGACCATGCTAAAGCACAACCCGAGCCATCTGTGGGAGGCCTGGGGGGAGCCCCCTCCTCTGCAGTCGCATGCTCAGCCTCAGAGCATCCCTCCTGCGGGTGCACGAGTTTTAATCTGGTGAAGGATGCCAGAGCCCTGCTGTGACTGCTACTACCCAGCAATGAGCTCTGTCACAATAGTCCTCTCCTGTCCCGTTCCCTGCCCCCCCTCCTCCCTCCCCCAGCTGCCACTGCTGTCCTAGAGGCGAAGGGACAGCAAGGAATGGAAACTGCTACAAAGAGGGGCGAGTCTGTTGGGCAGCGAAAGGAAAATAATCCAAACAAAAAAATAATTTGGGTGTTGAGAATTTAGACAGTCATTGTCAAGAAACACTCGGTGTTGAGCTTTTAATTTTTTTATTTGGTCTTCGGTAAATAACAAACTTCTGGGTGTAAATAAGGACACTGTTTTAAAGCCATTTAATGGAGATTCCTCTCTCAGTAGGATTAAGTATCATGCTAATCAATTCCTGGTAGATTAGACAGATGTCCTAACAGGACATGAGGGCACACTGCCTGATCCCCAAGTAGGTGCTGAGGTACAGCAGTTTACGTGCATTTAAGATAGGTCAGGGCATCACCGTGCATGCAAGTCTGTTATCGATCATTTTAGGAGGGGTTGATTTATTATATTTTTATGCTCAGAGTTTTCCGAGTTTCTTTGTCTCCATAAAATTTTACAGATTCATAAAAATTTCAGTGGTTTGGTATTGGCTTTTCTCCATACTTGTGTGAAACCAAAACCTTGGCTACAACTAGAAGCATCCTGCTTTTCCCTGTGGCTGTACCTCTTCTGCCATCAGACAACTCTGGACAGGCTGTGACAAGGGAGTGGTGAAAGTTTCGGGGATCTTTAGCAAAGCCAATGACAAATGCCCATTTGGATCCCAGGCTATGATTGAATTTTGGGACCCTTCCCCAAGCCACATGATGCCTTCTCTCCTGCTGCCAGAGAGCCTGTATTTCTTACTGGCCTCTAAAAAGAGCACCTACTCCGCGTTCTTGCAATTCCCAGCTGTAGGAGACATGCTTAGGGACCAGAAAAATGGGGAAAACATGGGAAAAGCTGACGAAGGTGATCAGAGGTATGGAAAAGCTTCTCAGGGAGAAAAGAGTAGGACTGTCTACCCCAGAAACAAAAGCTGAATGAGGGATAGGCTATAATGTATAAAATAGCCGGTGGCAAAGTGAGCAGCAATGCTTGGTGCCTCTCCAGAAGTCCGAGAATAGCAGGCCATCAGTGAAACCAGCAAGAGGCAGGTTCAGCTTAAATTAAAAGGGCTGCTCTTCATGCAATAGGTAGTTGAATCGTGTGACTCCTTGCACATATTCTTGGTGTGGGGAACGCAAAAAGTTTACGTGAGTTCAAAGTGTAATTGGAAGAATTTAAAAAGCGAAAAAAAAAATACCTGCTCATGATTATACAAACCTCTTGTGGCTTTAGAAAATGTTTGCTCAAATCACTGCCAGCTAGAAAAATGTCCCAGAGGACTTCCACAGTTTCATATTCTTATATTCTTCTGTGAAGTGTGGCTGCTGTCAGAGACAGAGTATACTACAATGGACGGGCCTTTGCTTTGACCTACTGCCGCTATTCTTTCCTGGATTTTGAACGGCTTCCTGTACTTGTGATAGCTCTGTTTGCCCACTCTTAACAGGGACATCACCTGTCTTCAACATGTAACATATTATGAAGGGAAAGATGGCAATTGCTGCAAAGCAATGCAGTCATCTCTTTGGTGTTTTTTTCATCGGTGCCTCACTTCTTGGGCATTTCTCTATCGTTTTGTGTTCAGAGATGAATTTTCTCTGCACTTTTCCATGGGACCTCTCTCTGCAGAAATACAGTGTGGTGTGAGCTAACACTCCGCTCCTTACCTGCAACAGAGAGGATTAGGCTGTGGCACCTAATTAAACAGAGTGGGATTGCTGAAACGTGCACCACCCATTTTGCTCCAGCCTCCCACGATCACAAAACAATGCCTGGAATTCTTTGAAATTACCACTCCTAGATGCAGCTTTTCCTTTGATGAGACCATTTCATCAGAGTAATCCTGCTCTGGCTGGATAAACTGCAGAGCAGGATAACATCTAATGTACTTTGCAGTTCAACTGGAATAGCTTTTTATCATTCCCCACCTTGCTTTTGACAAATGACGCTCTTAAAGAAAATGCCTCCTCTCCTCCTTACAGTGGTGCAGCGGTCGTCTTCAGGTGTTGTAAGGGCAGAAGTTTCCAAACGTTACCGGTCCAGTTAGTGGTTGCTTAAAGTCGCCCGTATCCCTGACCCTCTCTGGGCCACTTCACCACCTCCCAGGCTGCAGTCCATTTTTTCTCAAGC
>VYXH01012404.1:380104-432200 GCA_013397275.1 Burhinus bistriatus | reverse complement strand
CGGCCCGGGTCGTGTGTGTGGGGGGAGGGAGTTGGGGCAGCACCCAGCCCCCCCCCTCGGCACGTACGGAGCAGCTGGGGCTCAGCTCTCGCCCGCGCCCCCGGGGCAGCCCGGGCCCCCCGCCCGCGCCCCCAGGGCTGGCCGCGCAGGGAGGCGCCCGGCCCCGGCGGGGGCGGGCGGAGCGCAGCGCCCATCCCCGCAGCCCGGCAGCCCCGCGCTCCCTGCTCAGCCCCGGTATCGAGTTACAGAAAAACTACACCCTCGCAGCACCCCTATTTACATACAAATAACTGGAGTGCCTGCATTTATGTCACCATTCAAGAGGCTTGCCAAGGGAGGCTGTAATCCAATCAGCAGAAGCTTTAAAGGGATGTCTGCAGAGTGATTAAAAGGGGATTTTTTTTATTTTTTTAATTTTTTTAAAAAAACCGTAGTCGTTATTTTTCATTTCGTTTCGTATTTGCAAAGAACTTTGATCTGAGTTGAGAGGACAAAGATGCACATGTCCTAAAATACATACGAAGAGATCAAGATGTTAAGAAGATCTCAGTTGTTGTGTGGAAAGCGAGTATGACCCACAGGGATTAGTTTGCTTGTGCTGGTTTGGAGATTAACTCTAAATCACTGCTTAAGGACTAATAGGACTAATAGGAATTCTTGGAAACATCAGGGAAAAAAATTCTTATAGACCAGACTGGTGAAAATGGCTTTCCAAAACAGTAAGACTTTTTAAAGTTTAACTTAATATATAATGTTTCTGTTTCTGTTTTTTTTTGAATGCTTTCTCGTATATTATGAACATTTTCGCTTTTCAACTGTTACTTAAAATACTGGTTGTTGCTGGGCTGGAAGAGAAAGTTGGTCTGTTTGTTTGCCGTTTGCAAAGCGGTAGCTGAAGGGGTATTTTTAGAATTGATTGTTAGTTTAAAACCAGAGCTCGCCTGTGGTTTCCTGAGTTAAGTGAATGGAAACTAGTCTAAACTCCTCGAATGCAACTGGGAAACGTATAGCTGGGGCTGGGGAGTCACTTACCGTCCAGAACAGCCGCTAAACTTCTCTGTTGTGCAACTTTTACACACCTAAAATGCGTTCACAACAAAGGAGGAGAGCGTGAATGCAGGCAAGTAACGAGCTTACGGGGAGCTCTCCGCTCTGTGTTGGTGAGGAAAGAGGGGGGGGAGAAAAAAAAAAAATCCTAGAACCGCAAAAGGCATATTTTGGACTTGCTCTGTCAATGCAGGAATGTAGGTTTGCATGATGTAATGGTATGCAAATGCTCCCAGCGAGAGTGAGCGCTCCGTTAACCCTTTGCGGCGTCTGCCCTCCTCTCCGAAGATTTAACTTTCCTTCCTTTCGTTTTGTTCCTTTAAAAAAACCCCCAAAACTAATCATCGAGTTCTCTGTCGATGTCCGCGTGTCCCGTAGGCCTGGCGCTTCCCGATGGGCTCCCCGTCCCGCGTGGGTGGGTTTGGGCCGCCGGACTCTCGGCCGGCGCCAGGCTTTGTTCCGCGCTGCCCCGGCCCCCCGGCTGGCCGAAGGGGCTGCATGAAGTGCTTACCTTCAGAAAATCAGCCTGGGACTGTGAAGCAGTTCATTTAAAAACAAAACAAAACAAAAAATCAAATCACCTCTTCTATTCAAACTTGCAAAAGTTCTTGAGAAATACCTCAGGTGGAAGGCGGGCCTTTTCTTTTACTCTGCATCCGTTCAAGCTTGCTGCACTTCCCAGTACTGGGGGGCAAACAGGCTCTCACAGCCAGGTGTTTTTTTGGTTTGGGTTTTGGGTTTTTTTTTTTTTTGGTTGGTTGGTTTGGGTTTTTTTGCATACAGAATGACCTAACTTTAGTTTGTCAGCTCGGGCTTTTTGGTAAGGAAAGCAAAAGTGAGTGCAACGGTGCAAAGTACAGAAGAACCCTTTAGCTTGCTTAAACGATTGGGCAAAAGTCATCCCTCGTATAACTTTATTGGGTTTACGTCAAGGTGGAATTTTGCTTCTTACGTTTGCCCCAATAAAATCATTTTCTCAGGCCCATTCAGAGGGTGGATAATTGACGTACTACATGGAAAGAGCCTTAGGGAAAGTGGGGGTGACGGGATTGATTCCTTGTTGGCGAGCAGAGAAGGGCGTTATGACTTACTAAGCACACAAACATTTACAATACGTGTAGCTTCTGATTTCAGCCTGGCTTTTGTACTGGCAGGTGAGGATGCAATGACAGGTGATACGGACAAATACCTCGGACCCCAGGATCTGAAAGAGTTGGGAGATGATTCTTTGCCTGCTGAAGGATACATGGGCTTTAGCCTGGGAGCCCGCTCCGCCAGGTATTGTATTTGCTGCGTCTCGTGTTTGCATGTCACCACAGTTACAAGTTTTTACAAACCAAGAGTGCTCCTTCACACAAAGCTGGAGTCTATTTCGAAACAAAGTAGAGGGGGTGTACTTCTGTGTTATGATGATATTGTGCCTTTAAAGCATATGTTCATTGCAGTTTTATTTCATATTCTTTATTCATGTTGGCTTCTTATGGCAATGATACAGAAAACTATTCACTTTTTCTGGTATCTGCTCATGCTCTGAAGATCTCCAAGCCACCTCTTTGCTAACAGTTTGCAACTGGTCTAGAAACTGATCTAGAACAGCCAGCAAAACCAGGTTTCTTTTCACTACCACTGGTCAAATTGATACTCACATTAGAGTGTTGCTTAATGGACCAATTTAGCTGAAGAATGTAAATGCCAGAAAAACTGAATGACAATCATTTTGCTATTCTGGTGCTTTTATTTCTTTAAAGGTGCTAGTGAGTAATCCAACTGAGATAGCCAATATTAAGGAAAAATGCAAAAAATGCTCCCAAAAAAAAAATAAAGCAGGTGTACCCTAAATTTGTTGTAGGGTTTTATTTGACAGGGAACGGATTACGTGTTACAGAAAACAGGCCAAAGTTTCTGTGAACCTGATAAAATATTGTAAACGTAATATAATATCTGACTAATGTTGATTTCAACTCGGGTGTCGCTAGATCAACGTTTTAGATTTCATTTTTGAATCTTGCTAAAGCCTGCACTGTGCGTTGCTCAAAACAATTAAAGCTGTATGAGCAGAGATTAATTCCACAGTTGTGGATTTGCAATGTGTTTACTGACAGTTGAATCGTACTGAAGCTAATAATTAAACCTCATGAGCTGGAGCCCTGAGGACTTTTTCCTATGCTGTAGTTTAAAGATCTGTTTTAAAAAGTGAGTTCATTGTCAAACAGTGAATGGCAACTCCAGTAAGGTAGAGCTTAGATGTCTACCCTTCAGTCTTGTTTGTTACAGTGGCATTAGAAATGCAAGCATGCAGTGCAGATTTGCTCTTTAGTAGTGCCCAGCCATGTTTTGCTTCACTTACAATTTTTAGGTAAGTTAATAAGTATTTATGTGATAATACATTCACAAGGAATGCCAAAATGCGTTTAAATAGTCCATTAGCTAGAAAATCAGCAAAACAGATCTGAAGGGAGAATCGTATGTCTTTGTAAACTTAATTAACAAAGCTGACATGCTGCTTTTAAACAGAAGTTGGTGTGAACAAAGTCATTGTACGGCACTATCAGATGTGGTCAGGTCTGAAGTGCTGCAGTGATGGTGGAGAGGGAGTGCGCTTTGGGTGCAGAGCTGGCTGCTGATTTTCAGGACACCTTTTACCCATTGCAGTACTTTTCCTGCACATGTTGAAATTCTCACTGTGCAAGTGGGAGAACAGAATTTCACATTCGAGATCTGTTAGGTAGATCTGAGTGTTCAACCTCATTTTATCTTTTCTTTGAGAGAAATCTAATATTCCCCCGCTTCTGATTTTAGCAGTGCCATTACTATTTGTTGCTGCGTAACTCATTTTTTACATTGCATATGTTATGCTCAGAGGAGACAAATACAGCATTTTTCTTGTAAAGTATTTTATTTAGCAAAAAGTATTCTGTGGATGTATCTTACTACTGATTCTGAGTGTAACATTAAGAAATAAACTCATTAAATATATAAGCCATCCAGCCATAACATCTTGCTTTTCCCGTCTGATTCTTTGCTTTCTATTTCTCCTGTTTCTTTTCCACTGTAAATTGCTTTAGTCCAAAAGTCAGGTAAGAAGGCATGGCATCGTGTTACATCTTTCTGCTGCTGCCATTGCTCATCTTCATTTTATTCAGCATTGGAAAGTGACATGCTTTTTATTTTTGGGTGGGGGGTGGACCCCTCTGTTATAACAAATAAAATTTGATTTCTTTATGCCCTTTATCATGTAAAAGTCTGCTTAGCATATGCCTACAGTGTGTAATTAAGATCCCGGTTCTGCTTCCAGCACAAGGAGGAACGTGTGCTAAGGGACTAGAAAAGTTCGATTAACAACTACAAAATGCATGAAACAAGTTGTAGAGTTTTGAGTCTGAAAGTGTTGCTAGTTCAAAAGTGTAATATGTTGTTGGATGTTGCTTTGTATTAATTCACATTTTTTACTACTTTATTTTTTGTCACGTAGCAAGCATGTCTAGGCCTGCAGCATGTTTTTAGCACATACCATAATGTATCTTCCAGGGTTAAGTGTAACGCACTCCCACAGTGATTTAATTGCAACACATTCAGAGTGATCATAGTTATTTCTAAATAGTCTAACATGCACAAAATAATCCCCAAAGCATTGGAATCTGTATTTAATCATCAATAAGGAAATTTCTTTTCTTTCTTCTTTCATTTCAAAATCATTATCCTGTTTTCTAACTAAAGGAATAACTTGGGTGTTTGTAACAAAGTCATAAGTGGTTCAGCCACAAAGAGAACGACAACACATAAAAGTTGCGCTTAGTTAAACCTGCTTCAGCAATCTGAGCTATATGGGCAGGTGCTGTAACTTATCCACAGCTCCCCCCGGGACCTGCCCTCGTGGGTCTCCTTTCAGGATTAGGGCATGAAGACATTTATCAAAGTTCATCTAAATACTTGAATACACTTTTCTGCCTTTATTCTAAAGCCACGGCTTTACTGCCAAAGCAGTAAACATCTGTTGTGATTTTGCTTATGTATATTGTAGGGAAGGGGATCTCTTAACTACAGTCAAGTAATTATTATACCATTTTCCCATTGTATTTATTTCACAGATTATGTATATTTTGCCATCTTATGCTATCCCTGGAAGTTGCATGTATTAATTTTTTTATTTTTATTTTTTTGTTCATCTCATTGTCATCTGCACTTTCTATGATAAATGGTAAATACAACAGCCTCCGCTCCTTCAGTTCGGATAGGTCCTACACGCTGAACAGAAGTTCTTATGCCCGAGACAGCATGATGATTGAAGAACTGCTGGTACCAGCAAAGGATCAGGTACGTGCTTGCGTCTCTGCCACCAGGTATTCGTGCTTCGTATTTACAGGGGATGACAGTCTGCAGCACTCAGCCATGCTTGCAGAGATTATCGCTGCTCTCTTAACTATTGAAAAAGAAGAAGAAAGGAGCTGAGAGAAATCCTGGGTTTACCACATTGTGGTTTGGATCCTGCACATTGTGGTTTTGATCCTGCAAGAGACAGGCTGGTGGGGTCCCAAACCACAAGAGTCTTTTAAGGGACCAGTTATGTTTCTGAGTATGAGGTTGTCCATTGAAGTCAATGGGAGCATCTGTGAGCTTAATGTTACGTGTATCCTTAGAGTGCTTTGATAAGATGGGAGCAATGTGTTTTACACTAAGCAACCTTTGTCTGTATTGTATAGCCCAGGGATTACATTCACCAGTTCTGCCCACGTGGAGGGGACTCCAGCTGCTGTCCTTGTTTTTTCACCCTTGGGAAGAATTTGGCCTTGTAAAGATTAAGCTGTTATGCACTAACCAGTTTATGTATCTTCCAAACATTTGTGCAATGACTAATACAACAAAAGCAGAATCTTTTGACCTGATTTTAGCGTGGGAAAGTCTTTCTAAAAGCTAATGCTGGAGATGATAGGGTACTGTACGCTTTGTTTGTGAGTTCCTCAGCATTTTGCTTTGTAGACTTGCTTCAGATTTTCAAATCTGAGTTACTCAAGAGTTTCTTGATATAGAGAAGCCAGAGATCTGCTAGGAAGCTGAATGAAAATTCACATAGAAATCTTTACTTGGCAATGAAAGGACTGTGGAGTGGAACTGTTGTTTATGTCCTGGAAGCACATAAGGTGGATTGTAATGAAACAGACGTTTTCTGCTGCCGTTTTCACAGAGGTACCTCTCAGCAGTGGCAAGTATTCCTTCACAGCGGCGTTATTGATTTCAGATGATGCTTCCTTCGGGGAAAGGGTCTGCAGAGCAGGACTCAAGCATTTTAAACCTTGATTGCGTTAGTCTGAAAATTCTAGTGTAGTATAAATTATCCAGTTTTACTACAGCTTTTGCACACAGGCATTATGACAATGGCAGAAATTGGATTCTCTCTTTAGCAACTGAATGTTTATTATTAGGTTGTTACTTTCAAGTGAAATGCCGTAAACCTCCAATAACCTTGGTTTGCAACAGGCAGCTAGGGAGAGTTTCTGAACATTGCATAGCAGTGATTTTGTTGCTTTTTTTTGTTTTGAAGTCAGAAAATAAAATCTGCAACTGCTGGCACTGGGAACGAGAAATGATATTTCAAGGGCTGAGAACCTAAAGTTACTCTGACACTTCCTACTCCTAAGCCTTCATTAAGTCTTCTTGACATGATGGAAATTTCAGAGGAGAGGAAGGCTCTTCATTCTGAGAATGTATTATGTTGTCTTACGATTCTGGCCATTTTTGTGATTACCATCAAACTAGATGGCATTGATTTAGCAGCTAGGGTGCATTTGATCAAATAACAAGACTTAAAACCAGCACTATGCTGAATAACTCCTAAAGAGCATTTTTCAAAGTATGCACCATTAACCTGTTTTGTATTACAAAATTCCACTAGAAAAATAAGAATTACTGTTTGTACATGGAGGTGTTGCAGTGACACCACATCATGTACAAGAGCTCTGCTTCAGGGCAAACTTCATATTATCTACCAGTGGTCATGGACCTCTCCGCTTTCTGGAGGATCTCTTGCAGTGCTGGCTCTTGAGCTGAGAAGGCAACAAATATGAAATTCTTCTAGCGTTGGTGCTGAGCAGTAGTGTAGGCTGTTTTCGTTGCATTTATAGTCTTCATATTTTTGTGATTCCAGTTGTTATCCAGCAATGGTTGTGCAATTATCACAGTTCAGCACTGGTCCAAATTTGTCACGTAAAATGAAGCCAGACTGGAGGCCTGGCTGACAGTCTAGTTGTAAACGTTATTCTAACCTCAATCCTTTAGACAAACTTCAAGTTTCTCAAGTCCAGGAGGGGATCAGGAATAGTGAAGGTGGTAGTAGAAAATGTCAGTCCTGTCTTGAGAAGTTAGTAAAACCATGACCGTCTGAAAAACAAATGACAGTAAAGCAACCAACTGTCTTCATGAAAAAGGGAGCCCAGCTAAAATTTTATGCTATGGCTTCTGCAAACCTTGAAGTCCTGGCAAAAGAGATACCCATTCTCTGGAATTCCTGAGTTCTTCAGCCCAGCCCAAACCTATGGTGGTAAGCTTTACAGCTATTTGAAGCAGGAGGAGTGCATTTGGGAGACAGAGAATACTCCTGCCTCTCTTCTTCCCCTCCCTCCCTCTGTTTATTACTGGGCTTCTAGATAGTCTCAGCTGTGGCAGTAGAAAGCAGGGGAAAAAACCACCTTGTGTTCCAGCAATGGCATACACAAGAACAAAGATCATTGTGAGTCAAAACTACATATCCTAGAAGTCCATCTGGAAACTGACAAGAGTTAAGGCTCTTTTGGGGTCTTACGCTACTTTGAAGGAGTGAGCCATTGCATATCTGCATATTCTGTTTCTCTTCTTTTGTAAAGTTCAGACCTGTCTGGAGTTCTTCATGGCAACAGCAAAGTCTCAGAGTAAAGGGAAATAATTTTATCACAAATATGAGTATATAAAAGACTAAGGGAAATCTGTGAACCTCTTGATCAGGTTAAAATAGAAGATCCCATGGCCACCCTTCCCCAAGAGCACTGGGAGACTTGGGAGTCTAAAAAGAGTCAAACGAGGAAGATTTGGAACCAGCCTTTACTGAACCTGACTGTCAGCATGACACGTTGGGTATTAGAGAAGAGTTTCTAATAATTCCCTGAGAAGTCAAGATATTCTCCATTGTTTGCATTCGGTGGTTTATTGCTGACCCTGTTCAACAGGGAAGTCTGAGTCCAGGCCACACTGTGCCTCATAACCTGGCTGGAGCAAAGTTAGAATTTCTGTGTCCTGGTGCGTTACCATGGATGCAGCAACTCAGACCAAATCCAAATTACTTTCTCCATGGAATAATTTACATCAGCCTCTGAATTTAATCAGCCAAAGGCGGGATGAATCAGGCTGCCCGTTACATAGCCGCATGCTGAATGTCTTCTGTCTGGATAAATTCATCTGGGAGGAAGCATAAATTCTTCTGTTTGCTGAACTCTGATATTACACAGCCTGGATATTCAGTTATGCAACCAGCAGGATCCTTGCCAGCAGAACCATCGGTATTTTTATACATGCGTTTGCATCGAACGATGCCACACCCTACAGCAATGCATATTTAATCGCCCTCAGTCCAGGGAGGGAACACTGGGACCTGACCAAACACAGGCTGAATCCTGTGATTTGATGTCACTGATGATGTACCATCTTCTGGACTGCTTATATTGCAATTTTTTTGCCTGCCTGGAAAATCCAGCACCTCAACAGACTGACAAAAGGAGATCAACAGATGTGTGCTGCGTGTAAGATGCATGTGTCCGGCTATTAGCTTTNATTTTTTTTTGCCTGCCTGGAAAATCCAGCACCTCAACAGACTGACAAAAGGAGATCAACAGATGTGTGCTGCGTGTAAGATGCATGTGTCCGGCTATTAGCTTTTCCTATTCTGTTTCTCTGCCAAAATTATTGGCTGTAGGCTTTGTGCTTTTGCTGGCTGTAGGTATGTCCAAAAGATCTGTTTGGGTGTACTTCGTCCAAAAAGAATGCGTCAAAAAATATAGTCACCTGATATACAGACAGTATCTCAGGGCAAAGGAGTAGACCAAGGTGTACCCCGCGTATGCATGTAAGCAAATCTACAGCAACTTGGTGTGCTCTATCTAGTGTAGATTATTTTAGAGTGGTGATATTTCCTTGGAAATTATATGGCCCTACATTTAGTTTTCTGTATCACACTGCTGAAGGAACTTCAGCATTTTCCTTCTGTTACAGCAAACGTGATCCCATGTTTATTTGTTGATGCATGTATCCTCGTGCATGCCTGGACCTCAGTGCAGTGACACTGTTATGGCTTAGCAGCCACTTGAATGACAAACACGAAATCGTGTTGTTCTTTTTAATGCATTTCTTTGTTTTTTCCTATTTTTGAAGATAATGTTAATCACCAAGCAAAGGAATACATTTATTTTTGTCTATCTAAATTTTTACAGCTTCTGAGACCAACTGTCTGGACCTTACTCTGTTCTGTATCAAAAGTAATAACGTACTCAGTATGAGCTCTTACAGAGTTAGATCACTTGGAGTAGCAGAAATCCACAGTGATGGATTTCCTGCTTAAACTGTGGCTCTTCAGGGAAATGTGGGAGAATCCCCAGCGTTCTATTGGAAAGAGAAAAACTGTCTTCAATAAACTAAATTAGGACACATTTTTCAAAATTATGCTAATTAAAGACATTGCTGTTGCTTAATTGCCATTGTTTTAATGGCATTCATTTTGTCTTTGATGGTGTATTTTGGTGTTTAACATATGCAAGCTTGCCCCTTATTGTTGTTTTCTGTACTTGAACCATCAGGCCTAAAGTACGTATCTTATAGCAAAAACTTTAATGAAAAATTCTGATAAAGGAGTTAAGGTAGCAAAAGAAGGAGGCATTGAGCCATGTGCCACAGTGTTGACCAGATGACAGAGCAAAGTTATATCCTGCAGATGTTTGTGTTGATTGGCAGTAAATTATAATGTAGATGGTTTTTGGAAGGAAACCTGGGATGCGCATCTGAAATAAAAGAAATGTCTAAAGAGAGAAGTTTTTTGGAAAACCCAGAGTGATGGGAGGGTTGCAGGTTCTGGCCAATGGCAGAGCACTATCTGCTTGCTTATCTTGTGGAAGCTTCTCAATAGAAGTATTATTGTGTGTTTATGATTTTGCCAGATTCACTACTAATGCTGATATTTCCATTCAAAAGAATTCATTTGCACTACCTTTATGTGCCAGTGCATAAAAGAAGTAGGTGGAAATAATAAAACCCTGTGTGCTCGGCTTAGGCTTGACTTGAACCCACAGAATTTAATTTGAAAGCAGCCTATAAGGTTTTAGTCTTTACAGGCTCTGTTCCCTCTAGATGTATTTGCCTGTAAGCAGAAAACAACCTGCTTAGAGGAACCACTGACATCTATAACACCTTCTTGGCTGAAGATTGTCTGGGTGTATCGCATGACAGCTTGACTTAGTTTTATTGATGTAGCTTCTGACAGTGCTTCTTAAATTGTTTAGAAGCTTTCGTATCACCCCGGAGATACAGGCATACAGTATTTGAAGATTTCATTTGTTTAATTTCCTAGGAAAAAGAAACAAAGAAAGAAAAAAGAATATTTTACTAGAATCTTGCTATACAGATAAGAGAATTTATAGCGCGAGACCTTGTTGCAGGGCACAGGGTGCGTGAGTGTGCATGCGCATGTCCATGGGCAGCAGCAAGAAACAAATTATGCCTTGGTGTCTGTCAGATGGGGCAGTTAATTATAGCACCAGTGTTTCACAGGGTTAAAGTTATTTTTATAGAGATGAGTAGGGGCAGTGGCACTCCAGAAAACAGTGTTCATGTTGGTTGTATGTGTATAAAGGCAAACTAAACCCTCCTCCCACCAGGAGCTTGGTCATGCATTCACAGCTCCGATTAAACTCTCAGTGAAGTTATTCACAGGTTCTGCTTGAATAAGGATTTATCCAATGGCATTTTCTGTGGGGGAATATTATGCTGCCTGTCTATATGGTGTATGACCGCAGTACAAATGGTAATACCTTTTTCAGTCTTTTTAACCTTGCGCATGTAAGTAAAGATTGGAGACATAGTTGTAACTGAAGGCAGTGGAAAAAGTGGGCAAAAAGAATGTTTGAAGATACGTTAGATTAATTTGTCTGTGGATTCCACGTTTCTGTTATGGGATTTCCAGTAATTTAACACCTGCGATATCAGCACTGTTACGGGGAAAGGAGCCAGATCTAAGTTTAACAGAATTATATTAACAAGCTTGTATTTAAGATAAGTGTTTTTCATGTTAATTTTAAATTTCAATTTATCCTTTTTTATTATGTTTTTAAGCACCTGACGTTTCAAAGGGAGTTTGATTCTGATTCTCTCAGACACTATAGCTGGGCTGCAGACACCTTGGACAATGTTAACCTTGTTTCAAGTCCCATCCATTCTGGGTAGGTTGCTTAACAGATTTCCTTTATCTTTAAATGTGGAAGTGTATTGTTAGCTGAAGAATACAGCCTGCTGTAATGGCTGATAACATGCCTATTCCTGCTCCAGTTGAAGCCAGTGGCAAAATTCACACCAACTTCAATGAGGGTGCTTAATAACGAGTCAGTCTGAATTCTTGCATATCAAACCAAAAACTTGCTTCTGCACTTAATTTTCTGAATGCCAAAACATTGTAATCCCACAAACTTCTCTTTAATAGTCCCATTTGGCTTTTTTCTGTTGCTTATGTTGCTTTCTGATGCTTTGCTTTTAAGTGTCATAAGGTGATTTTGTTTGAATTGTATTAAATTATTTGGAATATGAAATCAGAGATATAATGTTATGCTTTCTGTTCTTTCCTACAGGAAAATATGGGGGGCATTATTTAACCTCTTATTTTATTTACACTTCCAAACCCTCCTGCCTATTCTCCAGTATCTGTAGTTTGATTTTAGTGGTACTATTCATTTACTTATGAGTCATCACTGTTGTTCTGGTGCTTCTTGACAGTACCACACAGACTTGATTTAAATGCAATAGTAGTAATGTTTGAATGTGTATTGTAAAAATCTACAAATAAATGTGTAACTGAAAGGAATCATTGCAGATGAGATTGTCTATTATAAATATTTGTTGTTTAGTTTTCAAGATTGGGACATAAAATTTCATATCCTTTTTAACTTACTTCCCCATTTTATGACTAATTACATTCTTATAATGAAAATGAGTGCAGCACGTACCAAAAGATTTCAGTTCCAAAACAGTAGCAAGTCCCACAAATCTAAAGCTACAGTCCCACAATACATGTAAGCACCTGCTTCTGCTGAAAAGATTTATACAATGTGTTTTTTTGGGTCCTGAGCTGATAAAACACTACATATGGTCAATGCTAGAGTAGAAATGTCAAGAGTCGCGGAATGAAAAGCTGAAGTCTGTTGGTTATCGCAGAAAGGTATGTCAGCAAAGGACCTCAGAGAGCTGGTAGTCCGCCCATTTGCATTACAGCAGGATAAAATGTTGTCAAGCCATTCCTGAAATATTTTTTATTTCTTCATGGTTGCTAAAAATAAGAGGTTCTGTAGTCCTCCAGCTTCAGTTGTTCACTGTCCTTTGTTACGATATTTCTTCCTCTGATACTCAAAATTTCTTTGCCGCAGATTAAGCCTATTTCTTTTCATATCCATAGCAGTCATGGAAAGCAATATCTTACTGGTCTCTTAATGATATTTCGTATGTTGGAAGACATGTAATCCTCTCTTTTGTAGACTAAAATGTCCCAGATCCTCCTAGGTGGCGCTTTCCACATTTCAGCACATCGTTGCTGCTCTCCCCTGGCTCTCCCCTCTTTGATGATAGCTTATTTCTAAAGGCAGGATTGCTACCTCTTTAGTTTCACACATGGCACACCTAATCTTAAGAAATCACACAGTGAGAATTACCATTTTGGTAACTGCAGTTTCTGTTGACTGATGTTTGTGATCTGCTAGAATTTCTTGGTTCTTTTCTGAAATTCTGCGGTCTGGTTATGTTATCTATCTTTGTGCTTATGTGTTTGGCTTCTTCCTTCTGTTTACATTTGTCTTTATTTCAGTTTATTGGTTCCAGACCCTTTTTCCATTTTAGCAAGATAGCGTTTAATACTGATCCTATTTTCCAAAGACTTTTCAGACCTTCTTTCTGTCCAGTGTTCAGATGATGAATGAAGACATTAGCTTAGTACCTGCCCCGGGACAGCACAGTGAAATCTCCGCTTGAAGTTTCCTTTCAGTTTAAGAGTAAAGCACTGATGGTATCTCTTTTGAGGTAACTTCTCAGATGATTGTATGCTTACTTTATCTGTACTGTACCTCCATTTCTTACTGAAATACTAAGACAGTACTTCCACACATCCACTGGTAAGTTACTCTGTCAAAGGAGGAAGTTAAATTCATTTGACATGAGTTATTCTTGCTGCTTATATTTTGGCTCATTTTTATTTTGAGGACTGATGGCACTGGTCTCAATTATCCTTTAGCCCTTATAGATTGATTGTTGGATAATTTATTCCTGAATATTTCTGATAGTTGGGGTTAGACTGATTGGTCTAAAATTTTCTGACTCCTTTTCATCCTGGTACAAAATAGGTCTGATGTTTGCATCTGGCCAGTCCTCTGGGATAATACTTGTCTGCCCTTAGTTCTTCAGCATGCTCACTAATGGTTCCAGCCCTCCAAAACATATATTCTGTGGACATGGGATCTTTCGCATCAACTACTTCAGATCTCCATTTTTATGTCACTCCTCGCTAATGCAGAGGTGACCTTAGCTGCTGCCCAGAGCAGAAGGGCTGCAGACCTGCAGCAGCGGAGCAAACTGTGGGGCTGCAAGGGAGGGAGAGGATTTGAGCACCAAAATATTCTCCAAACACATACAGCTTTTCTGACCTGTCACATTTCTCATTTGGCAGATAAAGTCCATCAGAAGTGATGCTGTGATGACTCAGTTCCTTTATTAGCGAAAAAAACCCTCACTTATTGTTTATATTCTTTTCGGTTGTGGCCCCATACTATAATATGATATTGTTTGGTTTTCCTTGTTATCTTCATCTAGGAGCAATCAACAGATGTTCCCTTCACATCTTCCAGTACCTCAGCACATCTGATGTGCAGAGGATCATGACTCTTCACTTCTCTTCTGCCAGTCTTTTTCTGAAAAGTAGCTCCTTTTCTGCTTGTTCATGGTACTTCATCCCCTGGCTTAGTCCCCAGCTCTTGCTGTGGCCATAGGCAGAGTTATGCCAACTGGGCAGCCCTCGTGGTCTGGGTCGCCCTGCGGCCAGGGCCTGACCCCACCACTCTTCGCATTCCTCATCCTCCCCCAGGCTCCGCAATGTGCTGTGCTGGATGAGCTCCTCTGCAGTTCGCTCCCTCGGGTTGCTCTTTTCCCCATTTCCCCACTGTCAGAAGACAGCATCAAAGTTTGTTCCCATTTCTTAACTGGGGCAGAAGGGGAATTTTGGGAGCAGGATGTGGAGATCCAACGATGTATCAGTGAAAGAGGAAGAAGGAATTGTTGGCAGTAATTTCGACTCTTCTGGTTTTTCCTTTTTTTAAGCCAAGATAATGTTTTATGTTTTTCTTTCTGAGTTCAGATAAATTGTTTTGCCAGCATATATTTTGAACAGGGTCCATTGTAAGCAGCACACTGAAATGTGTCATGAATCTTGAGGCCTCTGGAAGGGTAGAGACCCTTCACCAAAATGACCTTCGGCTTTCAGGTGTGAGCTTACCCGTGCAGCTTTCCTGAACTAAAATGTGGGTGTGCTCTCTTCATGTAGTCTTTTTTAACTGCATCATTTTCTTAGCCAAAAGAAAGAAATTAACGTGTTACGCTGCCTACCATATTGAGAAACTCAGAAATACTGGATCCAGTTGTGCAATGTGGAATACATCAGATTAATTATAGTTTACTCCAACCTCCTGTACACACAGAAGAACTAATTTTTGAAAGCGGTGTAATGAATAGCAAGGACTGATACTCCTTTCTAGTATCCTGCCGTACATATCTGTACATTATACTTTGGAAAATAAGCTGTTATAGAAAAGTGCAAGACCCGGTTTTCCATGGCACAGTGGAACATGTTTTGGGAATTAAATAAAGAAGTTGTGTTACAATAAATTCTCTGTTCACCTAAGTAAATTGCAAATACTTTTCTCCATGTGCTTCTGCATTTCTCCGAGAAATTATGGACTTGTGCTGACTAATTCAATAAGCATTTCCTTTTGGATTTTTTTTTTCCATATGTAGCATATTTTATATGATATAGGTCACAATATGCAAAGCAAAAACCAAATAATTTCTAATGTTGGCCTTCGACTGTGTTGCTTTTGTTATTTTTCTGATTGTTACTTTTCCTTTGCGCTTATTATTGATATTTTCTGTTGCTTGCCTCTAATTATCTTACATTAATTTTTCCCATTTGCTTTCTAAATTATTTTGCAGCTATTCCTCTCCACTTCCCCAGTATGATTCAAGGTGATAACTCTGTGCTTTCTGTGAATCCTCATTTTATTTTTTTTTTTAAATCTTTTCCCACAGAGTGTGTGTAGATGTTTGTAGTGCATCCACCCACATCCTTATCCCTTCCATGTATTCAAGTAGAAATGCTCATTAGCATTTAGCGTTGTGTTTTAGAGATCATACTGTAGTTTCCATTATTAGTGCAGCATTAATTTAGGTAAGCATCAGCTACTAATCTTTTTGATAGAAAGTGCATGAAATACTGTTTGGAATTACTGTTATTGTTTTAAACGGTAAGTTACTAATTTGAAAACTAAACAAGGAAATAATTAATATGCTGTTGACAATGATTACCTTTATATGGGAGCAATACGCACAAAGGCTGATCTGCTAAAAGTTTTGTCTTCACCGAAGGCTGCAGTGTGGTGTAGACACCAAAGCTGGCTGTAGTGGGCTAGTTCCTGCGGTGGGCCATAGGCTCGCGTCAAGGGTGAGTCTCCCCTTGCCGTGAGCAGTGTGCGTGAAGCCCCAGGCTGGACTGGTGTCGCTGCCTGTCATCAAACCCAACTCAGCTATCTCTGCATGACCTTGAAATCTACAACCTAAACGCACCTGAGAACTTGGGCCTCATTTTTATACGTGCTTAGTTTTAACTTCCATTGATCTTTGTGTTATTTTAAGTCAGTTGATTTAGGTGCCTACAGATTTTTGAAAATCCGCTCTGACATACTTACATCGTTTAAATAGTTTGGATACAGAGAAAACACCTTATCTGAGTGCAAGCTTTGGCATTTTTGCATTAGATGAAAACCTCCTTTTTTTATTAATTCTGAACTGACTTAACATGCCAGTAATCACGTACGTGATAGGCAGCTCTCCAAAACATTGCTTTGTACCGAGCCATCAGGCCAAGCCCAGCCTTGCCAAGCTCCCCGGGAGGCCCCTCTCTCCGTTGCTCCGTGGTACACCGACCAGATGTGCCTCCTCAGAGCTGCTGCAGCACCAACCCTCAAGGGATGCTCCAGCCAGCCACCCCTGCGCGCTTCCGTGTAGTCTGAAGTGGCCTCATCTTCTGTGCAGACAGAAACCATGCACGTTTTTAAAAGGCCACCAGAGCACCAATTGTAACGTACTCCTTTCAGTGTTGTCCCTTTGGTGAGCAAGGGCTGTGGGTCCCTGCTTAACATTTTGCTTTGCTTCATAGTAAATTTTAAGGGATCGTATTGAACTCTCTTCACAGCTAGTCACGAGCTGGCTCCTTGCCAGCTCTGAAGACCAGCCATTGGCCTACCCTTCCACATGCTCAGTGGCATCTGCCTCTTGCCATCGGCCCTCGCCACCCACCGTATAGAGCAGGTGCAGGGAGAAAAAGCAACACAACCGTGCTGACAATCTGATAGTGCTCAGTGAGCAGAGGGGAGAGGGAACCCTGAAGGTCCAAGATGTCTAGAGCTGATGTCTCTGCTTGTTACAGCCTTGTGTTAGCAAACAGAAAAGTGTTCCAGTCAACAGATTTTACAGACATCTAAGCTCTTGTGATCTAGAAATATTAAGATTAACATAACTTACCTACTCTATAATTTAGAGATTTGATACTGCTTTTGACATAGATCTAATATTTGTAGAAAGCATTTGGTTAGCCATTCAGCAAAGATCCTGTCCCACTGAAACAATTCCTCTTATGAGGAATTGGGGTACCCTAGTGGCAACATTTGGATTTGTTCAGTAGTGTACAGTGTGTTTATCTAGGAGAGAAATATGGATACAATTTGTTTGTATGAAAACTACTGTGAATATTCCATGCTTCACTATTGTAAAGTGTCCAGGGCACCAGAAATGATAAATTTGGGTTAGGGTCATCTCAGAGAGCTGTGTCACCTCCCCATCTTTACTGATGGATTTTTAATTTGGTTTGAAGAAAGGTAGCGTAGCAGTTTCTGTATTGGAATTCAGTTGGACAGCCTTTCTGTGCTGCTTCATATGTTTACAGCTTTTGTCCCTACCCGCCTGTCTCCCGCAGTCCACTAAATTTCAAGTTTTGATTACACTCCTCCTTTTGTGCAGATTTTTCCCACCCACGTCGGCTGGACTTCTGAACGCAGCTTATTTGCAGGCCTGGCCAATGCACATCAGCTGTCACTTTTGATATCCTGCTGGTCTCAAAAGCAAATGTAACAGTCTTACACAAATTCCCATTCATACTTCAGAGCACCTGGGGGCTTTTTTAAAGAATCTTCATGACCCCCCTGGATTATTGGCTCTTAGCCGCAGTTCAGTTTACAGTAGGGAACCAGGAAATTAAATGGATTCACTGGTTAATCATGTGAAGGTTTAGCTCTTAAGATCTGGAAGTTCTGGCAACAGCCTTGAAAATAGTGAGACCATACAGCAGATGTGCCAGCTGTGTCAGTGTGTGCATGTCATACAGCAAGAGGAAACAAAAAATGTATTGGCATCAAGACTGAGTTGGTAACTCGTGTTCGTCTTGATGCTGGCCTGTTACCGTATCTTCTACCTGAAGCTATTCTCTCTCAGCAACTTATGCTACAGCAGAAAAGGGAAGGTATTTTGGAGCACCAGAGGAGACCCCCATAACTGTTTAGCCCTGCAGGAAGCTGTATGTTTTGACCCCTGTAAATTGGAAGGATTTTTGCTGCAGAGTTTTGAAACGGGCTGAAGTGTGGTTTTGGTCCTGGGAGGAGACTCCAGTTTCTTGTCACTGTTCTGTCAAAGACAGTAACACTTCACGTATGCAGCTTCTCAGCATTTCATAGATGAAATAAACCATGGCTATTAACAATTATTCTTGTTAATATTCATTATTCCCTTGCTAATAAAAATAATTTTACTTTAAAATATACCACTCACCACTTACAAATGTAATTGCTTACCCTTCTATTCTTAAATGGAAAATTATGCATTGGAATGACACTGGCAAATGCAATTTTTCTTTAATATTGCTTTTTGCTAATGAATGTCATCTTCTCAGAGGAATAACGGCATGACTTTCTCCAGAGTGCCAGCAGCCTAAAGAAAGTTATGTACTTGATATTCTCACTCATTCCCCATCAGTGGTAGCCCTTAGTAACCTGGACTGACTGTCACTCATGGTGCCAGCACTTGCGTGGCCAGCCATCAGGAGTGTTTGCCAATGAGACTGTGAGGAGGTTTTGAAGACTGAGATCCCCAAAATAATAAGCATTTTTGAGTCTCCTTTTTCTACACTGTCTGATTCCTTTCTGTATGTGAGGCTGATTACTCTTATTTATGGACAGCAGAGCTAACAGTAACAGAAGGATGTTTTTAAATTCTAACAAACCACTACTAATATGCTACTTGTGTACTCTTTTAATCCAAATTACTCGGTAGCACCTGTTCGTTTCACCATGATGTTGCTAGACCTTTAGCAATTCCTGCTTTTTATAACCAATACTTAACATGTAAGTATAAGTTTTAAAAGAATCTTCATGTTCTTCATAGTTTAGCTGGGATTGGGGAGGACTTTTCTAATAATGTTTTAAAGACTGTGGCAGTTGACTTTTTGCTGATCTTTTGCTTGTTTTGTGACCATTTTCATTGACGTGTTTCCTTTTCCCTGCAGTTTCCTGGTTAGTTTTATGGTTGATGCACGTGGGGGTTCGATGAGGGGTAGTCGCCATCATGGAATGAGAATAATTATCCCACCACGCAAGTGTACAGCACCAACCCGCATCACCTGCCGCTTGGTAAAGAGGCATAAACTGGCCAGCCCACCACCGATGGTTGAAGGAGAAGGATTAGCAAGTAGACTTGTAGAAATGGGGCCAGCAGGGGCACAATTTTTAGGGTGAGTTGTTCTTTGAATTTCATCATTTACACTCATGTTGTATCTTTCATTTCCTTTATCCTGTGGATCTAAGTAGTTAAACATTAATTTTACCTCATTTGAGCATGTGAGATAGGCTACTTAACTTGAAATATTAAAAAATGCCAACCTGCCATTCCTTCCAGAAAGTACCCTTGTATTTTAAGGGGGGCTTTGCCTCTGTGATGAGTGCAGGGTGGAGCCGAAGGTAAGGAAAGCCATGAAAAGGCCAGGTCTTCCCCCATATACTCGTGCAACCTGCCTTTGAAGTCAGGAGGAGTCGCACACCTGTAATCTAGAACAGGTTTTGACCCTCTTGCTCGTAGAGTATTGGAGAAACATCACTGTCACAAAAACGTGTCCTTAGGTCACCCACAAGAACCTGAATATTGAGCTCTATTCCCTATGCCGCAGCATGTGCATGGCTCCTGCCAGAATTGCTGGGAGCTGCCTGTCTCCGTCCCATGGAGCAAAGCCACTGAGAGCGATGGCGGAGCACTTACTGTAGAGCATCAAGTAGTACAAATGCTAGGAACTGACTTTTTTTAAAGCTTAAAGTAGGGGAAACAATCCACTATGATGTGGCTTTTTTTTTTCCTAATTATAAATTTTGTTCATTACCATGAGTGGCACCCTCGTGTAAACTGCCGATTCTGTCGGGAATGACAGCTTGTTCCTAATTTCCCCTTCTCGTTTCTCTTCCTGCTGCATGGATGTTATTCAGTAAACTGCATCTTCCTAACACTCCTCCCCCTCTAAATGAGGGTGAGAGCATGGTTAGCCGAATCCTGCAGCTTGGTCCACAAGGAACAAAATTTATTGGGTAGGATATGTACGGAAAAGATACAGAATGTCTACAGTTTTTCTTTTGTTTCCAATTTTTTGTTATTCCCATTTTATTTTATTTTTTTTTAAGTTTTCTAAAGCTTTCAGTTGATTTGTGTCACTGAAAGAAAATCATAGTGGCTTGATTTAATACAGCTCTGCTACTACCTTGTGCTTATAGGCATGTAAAATTCACTGCCAGCATTCTGCTTTCATAACTTCTGTGCTTTTGTAATTTTTTAAATTTGAAGTGTTTCAACTGCATCAAATACATTTTAATACACAGTGACAGTCCTTTAAGTTCAACCCTGTGGTAGAGAAGGTATTTACAGGCCTTGAGTGAGTCTGGTTTGGGAAGAATATTTGTAAACTATGGCGGCATAAAGTCTATTATTTATGAAGATTATTTAGAAAAAATGTAATTGAGTGAATGACTTCAACAAGGTTGGAGAAATAGTAATCCTTTCAACCTGCAAGAGGATCTTGTTAAAATAAATTTATAAAGCCAAGTATGCTACTCAAAGGAACTGCAGGGTATAGTCTAAAAATGTAAGAATGTTTGCATATATTTTTGTTGTTTTCAGACCATATTGTGAAATTTATTGCATTAGGTTTTCAGAACATTGGTGAGTGTTTGGTGTTCCAAACCTGTTCAATACCTTCTCACTGAGTATTCTTGTTAAATGTCATGCACAAAATTGTGTGGTTTCTAAATATTTACAGAGACAGTATCTGAAATATTAGCCTGCAAAGATTGTACTACAGTGTTAGTTTTCAGTTTGTACTCTTTTTGAACTAGAGAGTTAATTTCATAAGCAATGTATTTGAATTTTTGGTATTTACTTGCTGCACACAATGGGAGACAGCAGCTACATTCCTATTTCTTGTTAAAGGACTTGAGATCAGAGTAACAGCCTGGGTGTTCTTCAAAGCATCTAAAAGATGTCTTAATTAAACTGTCTTTTTCTATTTTCATGGGAAAAAATACTACCTAACTATTCTCCCTTGGTATTTAATGTGAAAACTGGACTTCCAACTAGTTTATGTTTTTCCTCGTAACGGCTGTTGTGATTTCCGTGCTCAACACCTTGCAGGTGTACAGTACCATAGAAGCGCTGCGTCCTTCTCCCATCATGTGATGCTACTTTTAACTGAGTTATTACAAAGCAGTGAAATCCTTTACAACCTCTGTAGGAAAATAATGATACTGTCTATTTAAATGTCTTAAAGCTGCATAATCCATGATTGTTCCCTTACTGTGTGATTTAAGTCGGTTTGTCTTAGCATACTTTAAAATGCATACCCTGCCTGTGAAGTGTTTGGCAAAAGTGTCTGTTTTGTTAAGGAATGACACATGAAGCGAATGGTGGTTTCTGTTGGTTGTTCACAATAACTGTTCAGTAATGCACTTGCAGTCCTCTGTTGAAGATACATTGTCTGGTGACATAGATGTGTTATTAACCACCTTCTCATTCCCTTTCCTTCCCCCCAAAATGTTTGACAGCAACTAATATAAATGTGGTTGTGCTGTTGCTTAACTTGGAGAAGTCCATTGTGAAAGGACCTAAACATTCCCCAGGGATGTTTACAGTGCAGATGTTGCAGCTGTGATTTTGGGCATAAGAACCAGAAGGTGAAGCTAATGAGAAACAACCTCTTGCATTTCACAGGAGCTGCATCAACGGAGAGCCAGGGAGAGCTTTGAAAAGTTGGGACTTAGTTTGACGTTTAAAACCTGCATGCATGCGCAGTTCCTGCTGCTGTCAATAGCTGTTGCATGTATTTGGATAGCTGGACTGTTTCTGAACTGACTTTGCCCCTTTAAATCCCTTGAGCCAAATCCGAACTCTGACTATGCTAATGCCAATTAAAAGTCAGCACTGCTGTGTGTGCTGGAGGCAGGTTGGATCACCTACATCCTGGGATAAATGAGCAGGGAGAACTCTCCTTAGCAAAAGTCGTCACTATTTTTTCATGTAGGCAGCTGATTCAGAACATTTTCATTAAAAATGAGCTATATATGAATATTTTAAAGTTATCTATTCATTATAGTTTAAATGATAAAGGATTGTGCAGCTTTGGCAATTTTAAACACTTTTTAACCATAACAGTACTAACTATTTAAAATTACTGTAGTTTTCTTAAGGACTTAACGCCCATAGGAGATTAAGGGCAGTGAGGAGATATAGGGTTAAAAATAATATGATTCCTTTTTCTCTAGCCCTGTCATAGTGGAAATCCCGCATTTTGGATCAATGCGAGGAAAGGAAAGAGAGCTAATCGTACTTCGAAGTGAAAATGGTGAAACGTGGAAGGAGCACCAGTATGACAGCAAGCATGAAGACTTAACCGAAATACTCAATGGCATGGACGAAGGTAAACGTTTTCTCAAAGCTTTAGCAAGCCTTACCTATGAGCAGGCTAAAGCAACTTCAAGTAAATCAGCGCAGGGGATATCTGACTTTGGGGAATACAGTGTGTGTTATATATTAAACTAATGGAAAGAGCGTAAAGAGAAATTGTTCAGCAGCAGCCTGGAGACATCCTGAAATCAGTGGTAAGTTTTGGTCTGAAGTCTTGCCAAGTTTAAGGAAAGTTGCACAGTTGCTTTACAGCATGAAGTTGAGAATAACATCCCAGCTGGAGGTAAGCGTGTTTCTGCTGCTCAGGCAGGGCCATGTGAAGGTCATTCCAAGCCAAGGGTGAAGTGTAAGTATCAGTTATATTTGACTTTCTCACAAACGCAGACCTCAGCCCATAGGCCATTCTTTCTTGAAATGGTATTGTTAGAGGTTGCCTCCCACGAATACACAATGTGCCTTCCTGATGTCCATCTGGGAAGCCTGGCTCCCTTGTTTTGCTTGGACATTGCTGTTTATGTGAGAGTCCCTTAAGATGAGAGGACTCAGCTGTACACAGTTCGTCAGAAGATGCTGTAGCAGATGGTCCCTGCAGGCACATCACAGGCAAAGCCAGGCTGGGGCCGCAATGAGGCCTTGGCACCATTGCTTTCTTTTCCTAGCAAGTACTTTTCATTACTTGTGCTGATAAACCATTGCTTGAGCTTTTTGCACCTGAGTGTGAATGAAATTCCTTGTGGCTTGGACTTTGGTTTTCTGTAAGGGTTTCCCTGGATAACGTCCTACAGAAAGTCAGCGTGGTGGAGTACCAGCTGTGGGAAAGTTCTTTCATTATCAGCAAAAGCATTTGAAGCAAATGATCAGGCTGTGGATGGCAGCTATGAGAGGTGTCTGTGAGCAGGGTCTCCCTTTGATCTTGGCCTCTCCTTTGAAGAGGGCAGCCTCAGCAAAAGGCATGCTTTGAGAACATGGAAGGAGAGTGGTGCTGTTGTGAGGGCCCCCTGGACATCTGAGATTTAGAATTTTTACTGATTTCCTGGTCATCTGGGAATAGGAACAGCAGAATGGGCTTATGTAGTGTTTTCACTTCAAAGTACTTGAACTGTATGTGAGCTTGTGAAAATACAGAGCAACGGCAAAGATCTGCCTGTTACATGTGATGATCTATTGTAGCTATTTATTTTGAAATAAATATAATAGAACCAATCAAGCAGTAGGGTAGAAACACTACAAATGTTAGGTCTGCGGGTTTGGAAAAATACAATAAACCTCATCACAGAAGGCTACCTAAAAAGCAGTGGAACAGGCAAAAGAGCGAGCATGGCCCAGGATAGTATTGCTTGGGGAAGAATTGCTTCAGGATCGAAGGCAGTAGTTGCAGCCGTTGTGAAAGAAAAATCTCACCACCACCCCCTCCTTCTCTGCACACTAGCATGAGATAGGAAGTAACGATTTGGCATTTGGGTGTCTTGTCAGTGGTGAGGTAGTCAGAACTGATTAGCAGCTTGCTTATTTGCTTCATGTGCTTTCCAAACTGAGCTTAGTTCAATTTTGGAATAGGAAATCTGGGCATAAAAACACTGTTCTAAAGTGCTCCAACTTGCATCGCTTATGAAAGAGCTCTCCAGAGGTGCCATATGGATAAACTTGTGTTTTACAGAGAAGAGAGCTCAATAAATAAAAACACTTTAAGTGGGCATGAAGCCCTCAGTACTTGGAGCCTAAAATAATAAGCTTGACAATTTGGAGCCAAACAACTGGAGTTGGAGTACAACTTTCTGATCTGTTGAGGGTTTCAGGTGGCTCTTCCCTTCTGGGGAACTGCTGTTTGAGGTTAGCGGGCATATGTACAGCCAGTGAATCACAGAAAGTATGAGGGACATTGGACTATTTCCTTAGAGCGAAACTATTCGGCACCTTAAAAGCCAAGATGCAGAAATACCAATCCAGGCAATCATTTATGAGATGGAAAGGAGAAAAAATACTGCAGACACACCCAGAGCATTGTGTTGATCATTTGTTCAGTTATTTTAGCTTAATCCTTCTCTATTTAGGGAAGCAAACAAAAAAAACCCTGCATTAAAATAGTACAAGGGTCTTGACAAAATTCTGCTCCAATTAAATTACACCTTTTCTTTTTAAAAGGTCTTCCAAGCAATGACGTAAAATTACAAAATTGTAGAATTAGAAGCTGATTTTTTGTTAATCTGAACTTTTACTGGTTTGTTACAAAATACCACAATTAGACTTGGCTCTGAAGCAATATCTTGCATCTCAGAAGCCATAACTTTGGATGAAGTTTTATTCCAGGTGTGAACTCTGGAGGCAGAAGCAACCTGTAATTGAAATAGAAAGCAGCTACGTTGTCAGTCGTTTCTAGAAGTTTAGTGTGTCTTTGCAAGAGAATTCATCTGCACAGTCATGTCTGAATGCTGTAACATGCTGCAGGAATGCCCATTTTTCTACTGAAAAGCAGCTGGTCCGTTTTGCATTAGACCTGCTCTGATTCAGTAGTTCTTTCCTATCTGCGTAGCGAAGGAGGGCAATCAGACTTTTACTCCCAGCTCCTTAATATGCTGAATTTTTAAAGATGCAGTCTGCTTCTCTGTTTTGTTTCTCCTGTTTCGCTCTCCCACTTAGCTAGCGGGGATGAGAGCGAGGACATCTTTGCTCCTCGCCCTCCGTGGGGACTGCTGGAGACCTGCCTGTTATTTACTGGAAGCAGCACCATCTGCTGGAAAACCTCATCTCAGACTCAGAATAATCCGGAGGCAGGAGGCAACGCTTCAGGGCACTGAATGCAGGATTAAATAATAGCAGAACTTTGCTTTTATTATCATGAAAGAACAATGAACCGTAATGTAAAGAGTCATTTTTTCCTTTGGTGCCATCAGGTTTCTGCTTAAATAGTCTTTATTCTAAAGATAGTGCCGTACTTGGGCAAATATAGGGCTGAGGGAATACAAGGAAGTTGGCACTTTTAGGGAGAGGAGGAGATTGGTTCCAAACACAAGAATAGCAATACACAGCTCTCGGCCATATTACATTCATTTAAACTTGAGTCAAGTAAAATATATATACATATATCTTTTAATTAATTTCTTTTTTTAGGAAGAAGCTCTCTGTCTTATAATTGGTAAATAGGTTACATTTTCAGCCAGGCTCATTTTAGGTATAACTTGTGTTTGCTTTTTACATTCCTGCACCCTTTACAGGTACCTGTAGAAAAATCATGGGCATAAATGAACACACTGGGGTAGCTAATCTTTTGAAAGGCGTTTACAAACTAGTGAGTGAGCCAAGAAATGCAAATACTTGTGGCCACAATATGCTTGCAGCTGCACAGTGTGGTTTCAGATGGGAAGCAGGAGTTTTACATAACTACTTCTTTGAATCTACAGATCAAACCAAAGTGTGACCTTGTTTATGCTTGAAGTTTAAAATACCATCATAAATCACTCTGCCATGATTTTGCCACATTTCCAGGAAAAGTTTTTAAATATATTGCTGTTAAACTTTGTGTTGTGAATGGCAAGATAAGAGACTGTGCAGAAACAGATAAAAGAGCACAGAAAGGACATTGCCTTATTTGAGGATGAGGCCTCCTTGTGGCACTGGGAGCGTCCAGTTACGTATGTGAAATACTGAAGCTGGGAGGGTGGCTCTAGTTACCAGCATTTTTAAGACAAGTCTCACTGCCCTCAGCTTCTCCTTGTCCCTTCCCATGTGCTCTTTCTGCCTTCATCCATCTCCTGTACTTTGTGTGAGCACTGCTTCCTGAGTGCCCCACTTTTAGTGCAACAATTTCTTAATGAGAACATCTCTGTGTGGGGGGAAACTGGTATCCTATGCTCATCCCACCTTTCAGTCTCTGCACAGTGACAAGGTCAGCTCTGCTCTAGCCGGTACTGCAGAAGGGTTGCAAAACTGAGAGAGCTGTTCAGTCTGCTAAGTACAGGCGAGATTTGCTTTTTCAGTGCTAGCAGAAGTCTTTTTAAGGCCTCGGTAAGGGAAAGCAGATAACAGGTCACACAAAGACGCTTTGAGGCTCATGAAATAGGTGTTCTGTGACTTCTGTTATTCCATTTCCAATCAGAAGTCACTTGCTCTGTGTCACTTTACCTGAAAGTAAAAAGAAAGGTGTTAGACATCGGATAATTTGATCCACAGCTACCTCTTATCTGACAAAAGTGGTGTGATTGCTTTTCTTGACCTGAGCCACCCTATGTGAGGTCCCTCTCTGACCTTGGAGGACGTGGCTGGGTTTCTCTTCTCCTGTCCAGGAACTTTAACGTAATGTTCATGTGGCAGCATGGACTAGAGGGTGGGGGGGAGTGATCTTCATTTCCTCCCTCTTTTCCTTCTCTCTGTCTCATCTCTCCTCTGTCACTCCCACCAGCCACCTTAGGATAAGTGTACCATACACTTGGGTGGCAGGAGAAGACATATATGCACAGAGTAGTCACAATACCTCTCTCTTGACTTACTACAACTTAATGCCAATAAGTGTTCTTTGTGCTGTTAGCACAAATGTGAGAGACGGTGACACAGGGACACTCTTCCCAATTCTGGCACTAACCTTTCTGCTTTACCTCTTCCTGTTTTGCCATCCCTATGTGTAAGATGAGGTGTATAGCATACTTCTCTGTGGTTAAAAAAAAAAAAAAAAAAAAACCACACAAAACCCAACCAACCAAGCAAAAAATCCTTTGAGGTTTTTAGTTGGAACGCATTACATAGGAATGAAGTGTCAGCAACTGAGGAAAATAGTAATGATAGCTCTTTCTGTAAAATGCATGAGGTGTCTTTAGGAAGCGTGACCTCTCCCAGGACTAGTTTTCCCTGTTTCATTAATTCTGTCATGCTAACACTGCATTTCTCATGGCAGTCAGAGAGGTAGTTTGATTGCTCATCATCAGGGTTTTTTTTTTTCCTGTTAGAGGGCAACTTCATATAGAAGCTTACGTATGTATTATCCAAACATAATCTCCCTATATATAGTCCAACTCTCCTCCGTGCCTGAGTGCTGTTCTGCCACTCTAATCTTTACATCTTCTTCTTCCTCTAAAAGGAGAGCGCCTGCCAGTCTCAAAGGATTTTGAAATGTTCTTATATAAACCACTAACTTTCCACTTCAGGAGAATTTTAATCATCCTTCATCTGTGTGAGCGTGTTACAGTGGGTTTAGTCTCTAGCAACAAACAGGAGAACACATAGGATTCAAGATTATACCTGCCTGGGAGTTCAAGAATCCAGTTTGTCTCCTGCACAAGCCGTTGCTTCCAAAGGCAGAATACCTAATTCATTAGAGGGCTTCAGATATCAATCTCTGAGTCAAAGTAAATGGAAGCTGACATTATGATAAGGAATTATCCTCTTCTGATAGCTACATATGATCCACAGCAACACCGTGCAATTAATCCAAATTACCTGCTGAAAGTTTTAAAATGGAAAACTGACATTTTACCAAATTTATATTCTAATTCGTTTGGAGCTGTAATTGAGCTTAGATGTTCAGAGGAGGAAAATATCTCAGTCACATAAAGTAAAGAATTGTACAAGTGTCTTTTGTCTTGGTACCATTTCTGGTATCTCCTGCTTTCTCTTGCTGCATCTGATAGAAATGTCATCTTTCGAGGAACAAACTTTCTTCTTTAGGAATGTGGTTCCCTTTTTAAGGAGGAAAATAAGAGTGGAAACTTGTGCAGTGCTGGAATGAAACCCAGTTACAATAGCTAAAAAGGCCAAGTGCAAGAAATTACAGGAGAAATGTGTGACAGTTGTGTAATTATCTCCGTTTGTGAATAGTGTTTATATCACAGGGATTTCACTAGTGCATATATACACACACACATATATATAGTTGCATAATTAGTTATATTTGTGACATATCACAGAGTTTTCCTCAGTGCATATATGTCTATGTCATCTACTTAATTAGTTAATCTGGGTAGATAGTCTGCACCTTTCTGAGCCCTGGTGACACTACAAGCTGGGAATGTGGCTGAGGGCACTAATTGTTGATGACTTGTTTCTTTTCTGGTTATCTCTGCAGATGCATTAAGTTTTTCTCTAGGAACTGAGGAGTGCAATGCAGTTATTTTGGGGCAGATACCCAAATGGCTGAAAGCCTGATGTGGGAAGGGATCCTTGCTATGGTTTCGTTGGTAGTGCTGGCAGACAGCTCTGTCACATCCACAATTTACTGGAGAGCTCAGTGTCTGGTCAGGATTGTATGGATGCCAGTCTGGGAGATAACTTTCTTAAGTGCCTCAGCTGGGCAAACTCCGGATTGCACACTTGGCGTGAAGTTAGATAGCTCATGAACTGACTGAGATTTCCTGTGGTTTTCTGCATGTTGGAGCTATGTGAGGGAAGAGGCTGGAAATAAATGTTTTTGAAGGTGTGCACAGAAAAATCAGTGCACTTGTGTGCTTCCAGATATAGATGAGAGAAGACAGAAGCTTGACCATCTCTTCCAGACCTCCTTGGGCTCGTATGCCATGGGACAAACCTGCCATCCTATGGCAGCTGCTGTTGCAGAGACTGTCATGCCCTAGTGCTTAGGTGTCCTGGAGATCTGTGTGTCCGGTGCTGTTGGCCCTCATTGTCAAGTTTTATGCAAAAGTTCACAGAGCACACCAAAGCTTGATCATCCATAGCAATGGATATTTTTTTTAACTCCTGTAGTAAATGGAAAAAAACCCACTACTTCTCAAGCATTTTAAGGCATATTCAAAACCTCACACTCACCGATGTGTCTGGTATGAACCTGGGCAGGTAATACCTGAATGTTCTAACTGTCTTCTCCCACCAGAGCTGGACAGCGTTGAGGAGCTAGAGAAGAAGCGTATCTGCAGGATTGTCACAAAGGATTTCCCTCAGTACTTTGCGGTGGTTTCGCGAATCAAGCAGGAGAGTAACCAAATCGGCCCGGAGGGCGGGGTGCTGAGCAGCACAACGGTGCCGCGCGTCCAGGCGTCCTTCCCTGAGGGTGCTCTGACCAAAAGAATCCGGGTGGGGCTCCAGGTAAAGCTGCCCTCGTGTTCATATCCACAGTGTCTACAAGCTCATCATTGGTCTTCATGCACAAGGCTTGCAGCTAAGGAGTCTGCTGCTCCTTAGTAGTGGGTTGTGAGGTTGTCAGGGCTCCTCTGTGCGTGAGTGATGCACAGGTCTCCTCCCCGTGGCAAAAGCCCAGCTCCTGTTTTATCATTGCCTCGAATATTGCTTAGCAGCTGAAGAATGGAGAGAAAAACAAAGGCCTGGAGCCACCACAGCCTCAGTGATACTGTCTGCCATCTTCCTAAGGGCTGCGGCTGCCAGCAGCTACGAGCTGCACAGCCACTGTGTAGTCCCAGCCTCCTGTGGCCAAGTAGCAGCTTGTGATTGGTGTCACTGGGCTGCCCTTTGCCATAGGAATGTGTTTGGTAAGGAGTTTATGCAGCTGTTTTCCAGCTGCTTCTGGGTCAAAGACCTCCCATATACATCTGTTGTAGCTTAGGACATTCACCATTGGTGTTTCTAGCAATGGATGGAATCTGGGAAGAGCAAATAGCTTAAACTCTCCTTAAACAAACTGCACAGAAAGTGGAGATATATTCTGTAGGAGGTATCTTTTTCTTTGAATTCTGTTAATTATCGCTTAAAATTACTTAATAACCTGACAAGTCTGATGGGTTCATGAAATAGGGATGCTGGTTTGGATTCCAGTGCTTGGAATTCACACTGGAACGTTTCTCATCTGTTACTGATATTTCACATCTAAAGGTGATTAATCTTGAGAATATAGAAGCTCTGCTATTGTGGTTATACAGCTGCCTTTCCAGAGCACTCTAGTGTGAAGGAAACATTCCTCCATATGCAATGTTGTCACTGCTGAGATTGCAACGTAGCTACCGCATTCTGTGCATATCAATACATTGTGCAGTTCGAATAATGCAGCAATTCACTGGCCAGCCTGAATGAAACAGACTTGAAATTTGTTGTTTTGTTTTGTTTTGTTTTTTTAAAAAAAAAGGTAAATGCATGAAAAACCCCAAGTTTCCCATAAGATGTCTGTCACTTTTGAGTTCAGGTCTTACCTGACAAAAACTACAAAAATTCTATAGCATTTCTTCCCATATTGGCTATTTTTCCTTTCTTCCCATATAAAGTTAGGAAACCTTTCAAGGCACAAAATGGAGGTAGAAAGTCTGAAATTTGCTTATAGTTCTGATATAGCTTAATGCATTCTGTATGAATTTGACCCAAACCAGTATTTTTTTCCTAATAGTCAGTAGTGGAATAGCATAGGAAGCACTGAGGACAGACGTAAGTCGGAGTACACGGTGTTCCTCAGGAACACAGATCTGTGTTTGGCAGAGATGTGCAAATTGTTCAGCATCTCCAAGACAGCGTGTCTAGTCCTCACTTCTCAAGACTCTGCTGGCAAAATAGGTCTCTTTTTGCATTTTGAAATTGTATTTAATATCACCCATCACTGTAAATTAAAAACAAAACCAGACATGCTCTGAAAATCTCTTAGCAAATACTGCAGGCAACCTTCTGAGATTTGTAGTTTTGCCCTACAAGTTAGCTATTAGGAAATCATAAGTGGGTTATTGAGAAAAATACTAAGCATGAATTGTACTAATAATCACCCTTGAGAGCTATAGGAGAAGGCTGCCTGGGGAAAAAAAAAGAAATAAAATTCTACAGAAAGTAAAGGAAAATTGAGTTATCTTTCGGAAAACAGTTTGGCATGTCTACAACCAATTTGTAGCTCTAGTTTAAATACTTTCCCTGTGTTAACAGGCTCAACCAGTTCCAGAGGAGATTGTTAAAAAAATCCTTGGAAACAAAGCAACTTTCAGTCCCATTGTCACTGTGGAGCCAAGAAGAAGAAAATTTCATAAGCCAATAACCATGACAATTCCTGTGCCGCCTCCGTCAGGAGAAGGTGTAACCAATGGGTACAAAGGAGACACGACGCCCAGCCTTCGACTTTTATGTAGCATTACAGGTTAGAGAAAATCATGCTCTTTGCAAAGGATTCTGTGACAGCAATGCCTCTGCGCTCACTCTCATAACTGTACAACTCGTGCTTTCCGGTAAGGGAACATCGGTGTGCTTGGTCCAGTGGAGTTCAGATCAGTTCTTCTGAGCAAAGCCGGCTGAGGTCATTTGAAAGGCTCCCACTGATTCCCTGGGCCTTGAATCTGGTCTCATGCCACTGTAGAAGAACTCTGCCAACAGATATTAAATGCTATTTTATATTTAGCCAGTACAAAGATTTTCAGCCTTGGCTATTAAACATGGTTGTCAGTAGTTTGCAGAAATACTTCTGTCCTAGCTGATATCAAGGCAGGGTTTGCTGTTGACTTGTAGGTATGTGCTTTGCTTCCATCAGCATCATTTTCTGGTGTGTAACATACGATGTAATACATACCACACAGTGCAGCTGTCGGAGAACATTATTGTCTAGCTTCTCCTTTTATGCGTGAAGCAAAATAACTTAAGATAGAGATATTCTTATGTCATCTGTATATACTTGGTGTTTGAAAGAAAATATCTGTGGTTTATCTTTATGTAGGAGGTACTTCACCTGCACAGTGGGAGGATATCACGGGCACCACTCCGCTGACGTTCTCAAATGACTGTGTCTCATTCACAACCAATGTTTCAGCCAGGTATGGGAACAGAGCTTGCCAGATGCACCTAGGGAGTAGTTTTGCTTAGCAAAGTGCGTAGTTGTGGGGTTGTTTTTTGGCTTTTTGTAAGTCTTTCGCAAGACTGATGAAGCAGTAATGGACCAGATGCTTCTTTGTCACTACCTATCAGCATCCCACACATCCGGGGTTGCACATGAAGCTTTGTCCTGGCCTTTTCTGCTGCAGTGATGTCTCCTGGCAATCACACGTGCTGTTTCTCTAAAGGCTGCAGTACCACACAGGGGTTTGGTTTTCTGCAAACAGCAACAGAAAGGGAAAATTTAAAATGCTAATTTAATAAAAAAAAATTGGGGAGGTTCATAAAAACATATTTGTTTAAAAACTTAGAGACATTCCGTTTCTGGCTGTGGGCTTTTTAGTTGAAAATTACATACTTACTTTCACAAAAATACCATTTGCCAAAAAGTCATGGTTTGAAATGAATTTTGATGGACTTAGTGGACTTAAGACGGTGTTTGGAGACATTCAAAAGGATCTGTACAAATCATGCATCCTAGTGGAGAAAATTCATGGTATGCCAGGTAAAGAGTTTATCATTCAGTAGTTAACATTTGCACCTATAAAAAGCTTTATAAAGAGAGAGAATTGCTGAAAGAACCAAATAGATCAGGGCTGAAATATTGCTGAAAAGACTCGTAAAACCTACAAATTAAAATACTTATAACTTGTATCAAAATTATCATCAAACTCTTAATCATAAAATGATAAAATAACAGTATAACGTCTGTCTCTTAGGGAAACTTCACTTTGGGCATATTAGGTTTCAACCTATATGGGAGATGTCATTTTGCTGTTTATGTGTTATCAAGGAGGTTGTTTTAGCGAATCAGATGAGGCTTAAAGTAGATGGTTTTATGAGATACCAGTGTGAGAAGGGTCAGATAAGGATATCAAAATTGCACTGCCCATTTTTGAATGGTTAAAGCTCCATTGAAAGTAGAAGGAAAATTACAGCTTTGGGAAGTCTGTGAGGACAATACACATGCAAAATGGCCAAGCATCACAGGACGTGGTTTCTCTTTAGAGACTTAAACAATGTTTGAGCAAAATGAAAAGCTGATTTAATGGTTTGCTTTTTCACACTCAGATTTTGGCTCGCAGACTGCCATCAAGTACTAGAGACTGTTGGGCTGGCAACACAGCTTTATAGAGAATTAATATGCGTTCCTTATATGGCAAAGTTTGTGATATTTGCCAAAATGAATGACCCTGTGGAATCCAATTTGCGTTGCTTCTGCATGACTGATGACAAAGTGGACAAAACTTTGGAGCAACAAGAGAACTTTGAAGAAGTTGCAAGAAGCAAAGATATTGAGGTATATTTCGTACTCACAGCTGGTTTTCTCCTTGTAAATGGACTATGTGTTTTCCAAGCGGCAACAGGTCCTGCAAAAGCTGCTATAAGCCCAGTTAAATAAAGGTTCACAGCAAGGCTGTGTCAAAAAATTTCTTGAAAGGATGCCAAAAAAAGGGCAAGGCGAGGGGAGCACGAGGACCTGTCTCTGAATGGATGCCCCAGGCTAGTCTGCAGTGGGCTTTGCACGCACTGCTGTCGGTAGCGCAGATGGCTGACCTGGAATTCCTTCTCATTGGCCCCACAGACACACAGTCATGAGTAGGGCTGGCTTGTGGTGAATACGTAGTCACCAACCCACAGTTTCTGGAAGGAAATCTATGCAGTCTTCCACCAGAAAAGCCACTCATGTAGCTCACCATTTCCCAAACTGCCTGCACTCGTAACACCTTGCCATAATGCACAGTGATGTTCTAATTTGTTGTGGAATTTAATCTGAGCGGGGACTTGTGCTAAATTTGGGAACTATGATGTGGGAAATCATGATATACTTATGTGCATGGATCTACTATGAAAAGAGGTTTTATTGACTTTTATTTATTGCTTTGATAGGTTCTGGAAGGAAAACCTATTTATGTTGATTGCTATGGAAATCTGGCCCCTTTGACTAAAGGAGGACAGCAGCTTGTTTTTAATTTTTATGCTTTCAAAGAAAATAGACTGCCATTCTCTATCAAGGTAAAAGCAAAACAAACCAAATATTTCTGTTGATGTTTGGGATTTTATTTTTTTTCCCCCAGTGATAACACTTTTTCAGCCCAATAGGACTAACTTGCCTTGAGGATGTAAGTGTCATTGTTTAATATGTGAATAACATGGAGGGTGATGCTTTGCATGAAGCCACAAAAGAGCTGCTGGCAGAGCTGGGACCCGAATACCGTGATATGGATTCACAGCCTTTTTTTTAAAACCATATCTCAAGTTAGACCTCCTGAGTACTACCGGTAGATCACTATTTCCCAGGGACTTAGCAAAGGAGATGCATTCAAAAACATACTGTACAGCAGAACAGCCTCCAAAAAAATGTGCACAGACTGTTCATCTCTAAATTACCATGAATGAATGCTCGCTTTCCTTAGCTGCCATGCAAAGAAGTTCTTAAGCATTTTGGTGAGCACAAGTGCAAAACGTGGCAGAAAAAAAAATGAAGGTGAGCAGAAAATGTCTCTCAGGATTATCCCAGTATAAAACTGTCTGGTTGGACTCATTCAACATCTTGTTTTGCTTGGATTTACCATCAGGAAGCTTCAGGCTGATCTAACTCTTTCACGTTGCCACCTTTTCTCCTTCAGCACCTCAAACTGAGCTCCAGCTCAGCGACACTGGTCTTTACCCATTAGATAGCTTCTTGTGGAAAGAAACTGAGCAGCTCTCCAGAAACCTCCTCTGGGTATCTGAATTACTACATATTACCGCACTGTACTGAAATTTCTTTTCTAGGTAAGAGACACGAGCCAGGAACCTTGTGGTCGACTATCATTTTTGAAAGAACCAAAGACTACAAAAGGACTGCCACAAACAGCTGTTTGCAACTTGAATATCACTCTGCCAGCACACAAAAAGGTATTTGTTAGAAAAAGTAAACATTTTCTTTAGGGTTGGTTTGGTTTTATTTTTGCTCCTTTTGTTTTTGTCTTTTTTTTTTTTTTTTCCTGCTAGTGATAAAGAAACCCTGTGAAATGCCAGTAATGAGAATGCTTTGGAATACGATAAAGACTTTTTAAATTTATGTTTTATTGGTTTTCCTGTATGTAGAACGCTTTTAAAGTCTCTTGTTACTGTGGTGTCAAGTTCCTATAATTTTTATGATTCTGTTTACAGCTCATGCTTCAGCCTGCAAGTCATAGGTTTATGCTTTCAGTAATGTCACGTGTTGATTTGCATTAGATGTGAGATTTTTTTTTTCTTTTGTGTTGACATTTTGGATTTGCTTTGCCTTATAAATCAGCTTGCATTTTGTGCTCCCAATTTGGTCCTTTTCATATCCTGATATTCTTTTCCCTGCTGTCCATTATAATATTCCTTGTCTCTGCAATGCATCTTGGGACCAAAAGGAAACAGAGTCAGATCAAGATGATGAGGTAATACAAATACTGTCTTCTGTTTTTGTTTCCTTCAGATTTAGTGAAGAAAAGTAATATGTTATACAAACAACTATTTTTAACTATGGCTTTGAAATGATACCTACAGAGTAACCATACCCTCAACATCTGATAGTCTGTTGCAAAACAGCAGAGGTGCACAAATGTGGAAAAAACATGATTATATATTATGAACTTAAACCAAACATTGAATAATAGCAGTCTAAAATTTAACTCATTTTCTCCTGAAAAAGGATATAATTATAAAATTCAGACCAAGTCCATTTTTGGCAAAATCAAGAAGAGTTTAGTGGATATGATTTTACCTCTTGGAGCAATACTGCCAGTGCATTGGTAACTTGTATTTCTGTGAAGGAGAGAAGTATTGCTGAGGCCACAATAGTGGCCTGTAATATTTTACACCTGAAAATAAACTGGTTTCTTCTGAAAAAAACAAAATAGCCAAGAGCAATTTTTAAATATTATGTGCAAATCTATTTTCAAATAAACCTCAGAAGCTTAAAAATCCACTGTTTGCTGGAAACTGCAACATTAGATTGTCAGGAAATGGAGTGGGTTTTACTCATTAGAGGTAGTAATAAATAAGATCATCTTATAAAAGAAACTACACAGATGTATCCCTTTTACATAGCAGCAAAGTTTTCCTTTCTTCCTGCAAATAAATAGCAATAGCCACCTGCTGATTAAAATAATAATAATAAAAACCAAAACAAAACACTTCTTACATGTTAAAAAATAATAATAGCAACCACATCACTTTGTCACCACAGGGTTTGTTCCCAGTGAGCTATTATATAGCTGTAACAATGGTTTTCTTTCTAAACAAACCATATTTTTAGCCATATAATCAAATGAGCTGATCTCTGAAGGACTTTTAATATTTAAGACATCACAGTAGCAGCTATGCCACTGAATGCAGCTATTTACGATGCAATTTCCGAGTTAGCAATAGTAGTCTGCTTTCTAATCTGCATCTTTGCATTTTGTGCCTATTAAAAAAATCCCCTCCCATGCCTTTTTTGTCCTTAATGTATTCACTTTAAAGCCAGTGTACATTGTGGTGTTTGTGCTTTCAGGACAAATTAATTTGGGGACAAATATTTGACTGGTCTAAGTTGTACTCCTATGAATGTTTTATGTCTGTATCTGTAGTCTTTTGTGTTGATCTCCTGTTTCTAGCCAAAGTTGGTTTATTTTACAGAGAATGAATAATATACCATTTTTAGTAGTGTGAAAAAATGTATTAAGTGATAATGGGGTAATACAGTATTGAGATACATTAAGGCAGGATCATGAGCTACATCTGCTATCTAAGCTCTTCCACCTCATAAGCAGAGACATTGTGAGCAGGAGTGAACCCGTGGGGTTATGTCTTAGGGTTGCAGTCCCTTCCTTTCTTGCTCCAGACGGGTAGTCATTCACTGCAGGTTTCTGCCACCTCCGGTAGTCACGCTCCCTGCTCCACAGTGCCTGACACTCATTACATGGCAGACAGGAATGGAGACCAGCTCTGTCCATTCCATGCCTGCTTGCCCAAATCTGGCTTCAGCATGCCTTCCTGAAGCTGAACGGAAACATCCGTTCTCCCTTGTTGGGGATGTGTACCGTAAAATGCAGCCCATCGTGCTGCGGTTTGATGATTGCTCTGCTCAAATGGGGAACAGCGATCCTAAAGGCACTAAGCAGTACTATGTTTTGTTGCAGACGGAGAAAGCTGACCGGCGCCAGAACTTTGTCTCCCTTGCTTTACGTAAGCGCTACAGCTATCTGACTGAGCCTGGAATGAGTGAGTTGCTCTTACCAAAGTACTAAACCATACGTACATGATTTTTCATAAGAAGAGACATTTTTTCTATAAACGTTGTATTTGGTGTCGCTTTGGAAAAAAAGAAAAAAAAACACCTATCTAAAACAAAACTCTTGGATGGTCTGTGAACTCATGTTGTGAGAGCTTGAAGAATCCTGACTGGCAAATGACATGTGTTAGTTAAGTAAAAATATGATAATTTTTAAAAATGCCATGTAGGTCCAGAGGAGTAGGATTACAAATTGCTTTCAAAAAGAGTCTGTTCCTCTTCCCTTTGAAAGATTAGAGAGAGCTGCTGTAGAAGGGAGTGATATGCAAAAGTTCAGCAAGGCTGGAGAATGCCGTTCAGATAAACGCTTAAATGTTTAGATGCTTAGCCAAAATGGACTCTCTCATATTTTATATTTTCCCTCTTCTTTCTCCTCCCCTTCCCTTTCTCCTCTGTTCCCTTGCAGATGCTTTTTATTCCCTGGCACCGCACGTTGCTTCCTCTTAAACTTATGTTCCCCTTGACCAGACCTGTGGCTTTCCTTTCCTTCCCTGTTAAATACAGTAGTGTATTTGGCTTCGCTTTTCTTCCCTAAACTCTCCTGTCTGAGGTTGACTGCTATTGTTCCCCATTCCCAGGCTTTTTCTTGCCTTTTTTTCCCCTTGTGACTTCTCAGTTGCTACCCTGCAACAGACCCTTTGATATAATTCCATAAAATCCATAGACAAACTTCATCGGGTCTTGGGAGTTCCCACTGGATGGCTGCTGTTTAATTATCCTATAAGATCTGTGGCTTCTTTGGATAAGATGTGCTCCAGAATATATTACACTTCTCAGGCCTGGAAGAAGACTTCAAGCATATAACATCTGAAGAAGCTATCAGATCTGCTGAGACATCTTGATGGACTGTTAAGGTATCGTCAAAGGCTTGACGGGAACTAAGAGAGAGGGAAAAGGAAGTTGCTTGAAAGGAGTTTGATGACTGTGTATGTTGCTTACAATCGGTTTTTCAGGCCTCATTGGGAGGGGAAAAAAAAGAAAAAGTAGTCTAATTTATTCACCAAAGGTCCATTAAGTCTCATTTGCAAAAAGTTGGAGGGGAAAAAACCTAAAGCCACTTGAGCTGTACTCCAAAAAAATGGGTTAACAGAGTAGAATTTCCTGACCATTCTGTAACTATTCTATCCCTTTTGGCAATGGTTGCTACTTAAGACTGTGAGCTACCCAAAAAGGGTATGCAAAAATTACTGTGTTTGCCAGGCAAGATTGTAGATAGTGTTTTGGCCATCAGACTGAGTACCACCTCCTGTGCACACGTAGCATGTAGTCAGCAACTGTCACTACCACCTGCACCGTGCTGGCGCGAGGGGAGGATGTGATCTTGGAGGTGCAGCTCTTCCAGAGAGCACGCGCTGCCCAACACGGAGCCAGGACTGCTGCTGTGGCTGCTTTACACCGCAGGGTGTTTGCTCCAGTGATTGGATGCGAGTGATGAACCTCTGCCGATTTCCAGTGAATTTGATGGCACAGCTCCCGCAGTTTTGGTAGTAGCAGGGGTGGTTCTGTTTTACTCCCGCAACCTCGTGCGTGCGTGCACGGCCACACATACGGACTTTTTTACCTCTGCCAGTGCCGGTGCAGAAGAGAGCGAGGCAGGTGGGATATTCCCCTGTCTCCCTGTCCTTACCCTTGCTCAGGGGAAGGGACCAAAGGGCCCCTTTGCTTTTCCCAGCTGTGAGATCCCCACAGAAGAGGACTGCTGCAGTGGTTAAACCTGCTCAGTCTTGGCTGGTTGGTTGCAGCTGAAGAGGAGCAGGGCTGAGCTGGGGCCGCTTGTGTGGGTTCACTCAGTGCTTTCAATTACCAGCTGCAAGCAAGGAAGTGTGGTTTGGTGCGCAGAAGGTAGTGACTAACATCTGTTTTCTGATAAAATCTTGGATGCAGAGTGATGGAAACTGTTAAGGCCAAGAGTGTCCAGTAGCCAAAAAGGGCTGTTATATAAACCCACTCGCTAGAATATTATCCCACTCTAAAGCCTTGCATGGTTGTGGGGATTTCTTTATGGTTTCAAAATAGTAAAATTGCCCAGTTCCCTGCTGTTTGAGTTATGTCATAGCTGCACACACTGGTAAATTACTCAATTTTCTTTGTACCGGTGGTTCTTCTCAACTGCAATAAGGAGCACAAAAAAAGCATCTTAAACACGTCTGAATCCATGATTTAACAGGAGAAAGAGCAGTTAAGGGGGAGCCTGTTGGTTTGATTGCCTGGCTAGTCAGTTGTGATAGACTAGCTCATCACAGCGCAGTGGGGTCCCTCTAAAATCCTTTCCAAATGCAAACTGCTGAACAAGTCGTTTTGCTGTTCATTCTTTTCGGAATGATTTGGGGTTGGCTCTTTTTTCTTGGACTTGGGACTGTATGAACTTTTGGTGAATGTTAGCAGCTGCTGCTAATTAATCTTCATAATAAAGTCTAGCTCATATAATGAAGTACACTATGTTTTCTTCTTTGGGGGGAAAAAAGAAGTATGTCTGCGCTTAAAAATAAAATTGCAAGGAAAAATGGATGTTTCTTGACATAGGCTGTGCCAGTCAGGCCTAGTATTCAAGCTCTCTTCAACCTAAATGTTCTCATACTGCAATATCACCAGCCATCCACATTGCCTTCTGGGCTTCAATTGGCTTCTAAAGGACCAACACATTTCTCCTTGCAGGATATGGACCTGTGGTATACTAAATATTCACTATTCTATAAGAAAGTGTGTGTGCTTTAAGTTTAACAGTTTACTATTAGCTTTGTTAAGCTTCTTTCACTGTAAGTTACTGTCTGTCTATAAGACAGATCAAGCAGGTTTGACAAATTATTAGTGTAACTTCAGAGAAAGGTGTGTTGAAATAAGTTGTTCGGATATTTTAGTTCCATTTCTAACTCCAACTTTAAAGAAAAACAAAGCCCTCTGAGTTACTTTCAGTGTCAACTCTCTGAATGTTATTGCTGTATCAGAGGATATGTATGCTGTAATGGGATTCCCAGAAATACTGTCTTCTGGCATGAGTACCTCCTGTGATGCAAAATGTGGTTGATGATGATTTTCTCTGAAATGCCTATGAATAAGCTGAGTGTTCTGGGGGATGATAACAGTTAACAGGTTTGTCCTTGCCAGGAAGTTTTTGCATAATACATTGTTCTTTGACTGCTTTTCTAATGTTACCTTTTGAGAAATGTAAAGTTGAACAGGTCTGTCTTTGAGCTGATACAGGAAATCTCCTCAAAAGGTACCAAGACACTACATCTTGTAGAAAAAGTGTACTCTTCTTTTAATGGCCTCTTGTGAAATGGTTTTGTAGGGTTTATATATTTGTGCTTAATACAGCATACAAATGTGTTAATCTGTGTGCTCGTTTTGACATGATATATTGTGCATGAATAAAAACTGATTCAGTTGCTTTGCTTGCTCACGTTTATCATATATCATACTTTCCATATTTCATGTATGACATATGCTTCTTAAAATCATTTCATGTAAAGTTTTACTTTAGTTTTTACCAAACAAAAGGAATATCGCATGAGAAACAAATGCAAAAATTCCTTTTCTTTCTTTATTTTTATTATTTTTTAAAAATATTGACTCAGAAAAGCTCTTGCTCTTATTGGCTTTGTGAGTGTGAAGCATATCCGAATTGTGCATGGGAGATAGAGATTTGAATTTATTCCAGTTGCTTCACAGTTTGCACATCAATTGCCTGTCACTTAAAGGAATTTTGGGTTCTGCATGAAATACTTCTGAGTGGTTTAAAAAAAATACTTTAGTGATACAATGTCATTTTACATAAGTTTATATTTTGTATAGGTTCAGTATCTGAACAGAACAACAACAACAGAAATTATTAAAAGGATTATTCTAGTAGTTGCGCAGAGACATACCTAAACAGGCAAAATAGAACTGATACAAATATTTCAGAAGTAGCACATCAGAAAGTCAATAGGAAGTAAGAGAAGAAATTTTGATGTGGTTTTATTTTTACCTTATGGATTCCTTCTTTGTGTTTTCTGTTCTTCATTGTTTGCAGATTTGGTTGCGATGTGCTTTCTGTCTTTCATTTCACGTTACTTTTTGGTTTGGACCAGTCATCAGTATATGGCTCATTCCTATTTTTTTCTTTCCTTTTTAAATCTTCTTTTGCCTCCTTCATCCTACCTCATGCAAACAATTGTACTTGCTTTTTGTAATATTACAACGTTTACTGACCAATTTTCTTCTCTGGTCTCTCTGTTTTTCAATCATTTTTGTTGATTTTATGTTTGATTTTTAATTTAACAATTTAAGAAACAGTTGAACGGAGTGCAGGAGCAACAAGATCCCTACCTGCTACTTACTCATACAAGCCATTCTTTTCAACACGGCCATATCAGTCATGGACAACAGCTCCAATCACAGTGCCTGGGCAAACCAAATCAGGCTTCACTTCCTTATCAAGCTCTTCCTCTAACACTCCTACAGCTTCCCCATTAAAATCAATATGGTCTGTTTCTTCTGCTTCTCCAATCAAATCCACATTAGGAGCTTCTACCACATCTTCCGTTAAATCTGTTAGCGATGTAGCATCTCCGATCAGATCATTTCGGACAATCTCTTCACCAATAAAAACTGTGGTATCACAGCCTCCATACAATATGCAGGTTACTTCAGGCTCTTTCGTCAGAGCTCCCGCAGTCACAGAAGCTGCTAGTCTAAAAGGGCTGGCATCCACTACCACATTCCCCTCTCGGACATCTCCAGTGACTACAGCAGGGTCTCTCTTGGAGAGATCGTCCATAACCATGACGCCTCCAGCATCCCCCAAATCCAACATTAACATGTACTCTTCAAGTTTGCCACTTAAATCGGTCATCACATCAGCATCTTCACTTTTGTCGTCCCCTCTAAAGTCAGTGGTGTCACCTGCTAAGTCAGCAGTTGATGCTGTTTCATCCTCTAAAGTCATGATGGCCTCGTCTCTCTCGTCGCCAGCAAAACATGTAGCTGGGCACACAGATGTACCATTGCTTAATGGATCTGTGTCACCTCTGAAATACCCATCTTCTGCCAATTTAATAAACGGATCCAAAGCTGCAGCTGTTTTTCAAGACAAGATCGCTGCAGCTGCACGTTCTGCAAGTTGTGCTGCTAACGCAGTTGCTGACACGGCTGAGAGAGTGTTTTCAACAGCTACAACAATATCATTTTCTCCACTCAGGTCATTTGTGTCTTCAGCACCATCAGCTTTCCAGTCAATAAGAACTCCTCCTGCAGGTGCTTTGTACACAGCCCTTGGGTCAATATCTGCAACTACCTCATCAGTAACTTCATCAACAATAACAGTGCCGGTATATTCTGTAGTCAATGTTTTGTCTGAACCAGCATTAAAGAAGCTCCCAGAGTCGTCTTCACTAACAAAATCAGCTGCTGCGTTACTGTCACCTATTAAAACATTGACTACAGAGGCACGCACGCAGCCTCCCTTTAATCGAACTTCATCTCCAGTAAAATCATCCTTGTTTTTAGCACCCTCTGCTCTCAAATTGTCCACACCATCTTCTTTATCCTCCAGTCAGGAGATACTGAAAGATGTTGCTGAAATGAAGGAGGATCTAATAAGAATGACTGCAATATTGCAGACAGATGTCACAGAGGACAAATCGTTCCAACCTGAGATACCAAAAGAGGGTAGAATTGATGATGAAGAGCCCTTTAAAATTGTTGAGAAAGTGAAAGAGGACTTAGTAAAAGTTAGTGAGATTCTGAAAAAAGATGTGTGTTTAGAAAGTAAAGGGTCGGCTAAAGTATCCAAAAGTGATCAAGGACACCTGTCTGAGGATGACTGGGTAGAGTTCAGTACAGAGGAGATTGATGAAGCGAGACAGCAAGCTTTGACAAGCCCTCCTATATCCGTTCCAGAGAAGGTCCAAATTAAAACTAAAACCATGTCGGAAAAGGATTATAACTTGTCAAAAGTTATTGATTACTTAGCAAATGATATCGGTAGCAGTTCATTAACAAACATAAAGTACAAGTTTGAAGAGGGGAAAAAAGAAGGCGAAGAGAGACAAAAACGCATTTTAAAACCAGCTATTGCTTTGCAGGAACATAAACTTAAAATGCCTCCAGCCTCCATGAGGCCTTCAACATCAGAAAAGGAGTTATGTAAAATTGCAGATTCCTTTTTTGGAACAGATACTATTTTAGAGTCTCCAGATGACTTTTCTCAACATGACCAAGATAAAAGTCCCTTATCAGACAGTGGCTTTGAAACGAGGAGTGAAAAGACGCCTTCTGCCCCACAAAGTGCTGAAAGCACGGGGCCAAAACCACTTTTCCATGATGTACCCATCCCTCCCGTCATTACAGAAACAAGAACTGAAGTAGTTCATGTTATCCGCAGCTACGAACCATCGTCTGAAGAAATTCCAGAGCAGAAAGCAGAGGAGCTACCGGCCTCGAAGCCTGCCCCTACACTTATGGAGCTGGAGCAAAAACCTGGGGGGTCTATTAAAGAGAAGGTTAAAGCTTTTCAAATGAAAGCCAGTGGCAGCGAAGATGATGACCACAAGTGTGTCCTTAGTAAAGGTGTCCGAGTGAAAGAAGAAACTCATATCACTACGACAACTAGGATGGTTTATCATAAACCTCCGTGCACTGAAAGCACTTCTGAAAGAATTGAGGAAACAATGTCTGTTCATGACATCATGAAAGCCTTTCAGTCTGGACGTGACCCTTCCAAAGAACTGGCAGGTCTGTTTGAACATAAATCATCAGTAACATCCGATGCTAGCAGGTCTGCTGAAACTTCACCACAACATGCAGAGAAGGACAGCAAAATGAAACCCAAACTGGAGCGAATAATAGAAGTCCATATTGAAAAAGGTAATCAGGCTGAACCTACTGAAGTCATTATTAGAGAAACAAAAAAGCATCCAGAAAAAGAAATGTATGTATATCAGAAAGACTTACCTCGGGGAGATATTAACTTAAAAGAGTTGGAAAAACATGATGCTTTTCCTTGTTCAGACGAACAAGGTCAGCAAGAAGAAGAAGAGCTCACGGCCGAAGAGTCACTTCCTTCTTATCTGGAATCCTCTAGAGTTAACACTCCCGTGTCCCAGGAAGAAGACAGTCGCCCTAGTTCTGCTCAACTCATGTCTGATGACTCTTACAAAACACTGAAGCTTTTGAGTCAGCACTCAATAGAATACCATGATGATGAGTTGTCAGAACTAAGAGGGGAGTCTTACAGGTTTGCTGAGAAAATGCTTCTTTCAGAAAAGCTAGATGTGTCTCATTCTGATACTGAGGAGTCAGTTACTGACCATGCTCTACCCCTTAGTGCAGAGTTGCAGGGGTCTGATAAACGATGCAGAGAAAAAGTAGCTACTGCCCCCAAAAAAGAGATTCTCTCCAAAATCTATAAAGATGTATCTGAAAATGGTGTAGGTAAAATGTCTAAAGATGATCATTATGATAAAGTGACAGTGTTACACTACACTGGAGACGTTAGTAGTCCAAAACATGCAATGTGGATGCGCTTTACTGAGGACAGATTAGACAGAGGTAGAGAAAAGTTGATATATGAAGACAGGGTGGACAGGACTGTTAAGGAGGCAGAAGAAAAACTGACTGAAGTATCACAGTTTTTTCGGGATAAAACAGAGAAGTTGAATGATGAGCTACAGTCTCCAGAGAAAAAGGAACATAAAAAAAATGGCAAAGAAATACATTCTAGCCAGAGTTCTGCCAGCAGCAGCCCTGAGAAAGTTCTGCTCTCTGAATTACCATCATCCGGTGACGAATGGAGTAAGGTGAAGCAGTACGCATACGACGGGAAATGCTTTCCCAAGGTGGATGAAAGAAAAGCGTCCAGTTTGCCCAGCAGTCCTGAAAAAAGGATATTTGTGCAACCTGCAGAGGACTCTAAACAAACTATGGAACACAAAGGAAGTGCTCAGCAGGCTGGAGTGCCTGAGGTTTCACAGACTGGATTTCAGCTGAAGCAATCAAAGCTCAGTTCCATTAGGCTTAAATTTGAGCAAAGTATAAGTCCAAGGAGTAAGGACGTAACTCAAGAAGAAAAAAAGCTGGATGGTCAGTCCAAAATTCCAGTGAAGAAATTGCAAGAAAGTAAGTTACCAGTGTATCAGTTTTATTCTAGAGAGAAACACGCAAAGCAAGTGGAGCTCGTTGATGGGAGCGCAGCATTACAGAAAGAGGTGAAAATACAGGAAGATTTTGTTCCAGGTAAAGGGAAAGCTATTGAAGACTTCCGTGGTTCAGACACACCAAAACAAGGAACTGAGACAAGTAAAGGCGTGCCAGAATACTTTTCAGAACCACAGGCCAAAGACCTGGCTTATGGCTCAGACTCAACGATGAAGGGACACTGGGACAAAAAAATCTATAGGACGTGGGAAAGTCCTGGAACTTCTAATCATAAAACACAGAAAGAAAAACTTTCACATGTGCTGGTTCCAGATACAGTAAAAGAAAACCACGTTGATCATGCTGAAGCTAAAACTGACAGAAAAAGTGAATTTATCACTGTGACAGAGCACAAACTGGCGGCAAATGGAATTCATACAGAAGAAGTGAAGGAACTGACTGTAAAATCTCCCTCAAAAAGGGTTTTATACAGAGAATTTGTCATCAGGGAGGGGGAACGTAATGGTGAAGTGTCTGATAAAATATGCAAAAGGAAAGAAGACATTGCTGTGTCCCATATTCCGGTCAGAATTGTTGAGGAGAAGAGAACCACGCTTGATGGTGTCTATGAACTTTCAGCCAAAGTATCCCAGTCAGCTGTGATTAAGGAGAAAGTCGAGAGGCAGATTGATTATGTGGAAGATGAAAAAACAAAGCATTCAGAAATCAGAAAGGTTATCAAGCAGCAGAGCTCAATAGGTCTGAGTCCTCCTGTTGAGGAAACGGAGATATCTCCTAGCAAATCACCAGACTCTTTAGAATGTAGTCCAGGAAAGGAATTTCCTTCGAGTGAGTTAGTTGACCCTGGTGGCAGTGATTACTTGGATAAAGTTGCACCACTAGTAAGCACTGAGGGAGTAAAAGAAATTAAGACCCTACCTGTTTATGTCAGTTTTGTTCAAGTAGGAAAGCAATATGAGAAAGAGGTGCAACAAGGAAATATAAAAAAAATTGTTAGTCAGGAGAGTAAGACAGTACAAGAGACAAGGGGGACATTTTACACAGCTAGACAGCAAAAACAACCTCCTTCTCCGCAAGGTAGTCCAGAAGATGACACACTAGAACAAGTGTCCTTTATAGACAGCTCTGGTAAAAGCCCTTTAACACCAGAAACGCCAAGTTCAGAGGAAGTGAGTTATGAGTTTACATCTAAAACACCCGACTCACTAATAGCTTATATCCCAGGCAAGCCCAGTCCTATACCTGAGGTATCTGAGGAATCAGAGGAAGAAGCAGAGGCTAAGTCAACATCTGTAAAGCAGGCAGAGGTTGAGGAACCACAAATTGACAAAGCATTACCTAATCATATAAATAAGGACTCTAACAAAAGACCCAAAGGTAACAGAGTTGCCTATATTGAATTCCCTCCTCCTCCACCACTGGATGCAGATCAAGGCGAGTCAGAAAAGAAGCCTCACTATTCCACTGAGAGTGAAATGGAGATGACAGAAGTGAACTTGCAAGACGAACATGACAAATGCCAACTGGCTGAACCTGTCATAAGAGTACAGCCACCATCTCCTGTGCCACCGGGAGCTGATGTCAGTGACTCCAGTGATGATGAATCTCTCTATCAACCCGTTCCACTTAAAAAGTATACATTCAAACTGAAAGAACTGGAAGACGACCAGAAAGAAACCTCAAAACCCAGAGCCCCTGAAAAGATTGAGAAACAGAAAGAGTTAGGACATCCCACTTCTGGGAAACCTAATGAGTTTGACATTGGGCTTGATTCACCCCAGAATGATGTAGTGCAAAATGGGAATAACAATGACCAGTCTGTCACAGAGTGTTCCATAGCAACCACTGCAGAATTCTCCCATGATACTGATGCGACCGAGATTGACTCTCTTGACGGTTATGATTTGCAAGATGAAGATGATGGTTTAACTGAGAGTGATTCTAAACTTGCAGGTCCGGCAGTTGAAACCAAAAAGGACGTATGGACTACAGAAGGCATTCTAAAGCAGACTGATCGCTGCTTTAGCCAGAGTAAGCTTGAAGTCATTGAGGAGGAAGGCAAGGTAGGCCCTGAAGAAGACAAGGCACCTTCAAAGGGTCCAGCTTCTGAAAAAGCCGGAGATAAGAGTGAACAGAAGTCAGGGGCACAGTTTTTCACTTTGGAAGGCAGACACCCTGACAGGACTGTATTTCCTGATACATATTTCAGTTACAAAGTAGATGAAGAATTTGCAACACCTTTCAAAACGGTGGCCACTAAGAGTCTAGATTTTGATCCATGGTCCAATAACCGAGGTGACGATGAAGTGTTTGAGACTAAATCAAGGGATGATGAGGCTAAGCCATTTGGTCTGGCAGTGGAAGACAGATCTCAAGCAACAACACCTGATACAACTCCAGCCAGAACTCCAACAGATGAAAGTACGCCAACTAGCGAGCCCAACCCCTTCCCGTTTCATGAAGGGAAGATGTTTGAGATGACTCGCAGTGGTGCAATTGACATGAGCAAGAGGGATTTTGTTGAAGAAAGACTCCAATTTTTTCAGATTGGTGAGCATACTTCTGAAGGGAAGTCAGGGGACAAGGGGGAAGGGGATAAAAGTACAGTCACTGCCATCACACAGCCACAGGCAGGGGACAACATTGTAGAAACAAACCTAGAGAGACCAGTAGAAACAACAGCAGTTGAACATAAGCCCATCATCCAGGCCAGTGGAGATTGCATGGAACAAACACTTGGTAGTAACTCACTGGAAAAATCATCGGCAGCGGTAAATGCTTCTAAAGTTGATCCCAAATTGCGCACACCAATTAAAATGGGAATTTCTGCTTCCACCATGACTCTGAAGAAAGATGGCCCTGGCGAAGTGACAGATAAGATAGAAGCTGTGATGCCAAGTGGTCAGGGATTAGAAAATGAAACTGTAGCAGTGATTGCGAGTTCAGCTTCTAGCCAGACGAGCTGTAGGCAAACAGAAAACACTGATTTTCCAAAAGATAATTTTAATAACAACAACAATTTGGATTCATCTGCTGTCCCTACAGATGATATTACCTGTAATGTAGTGCTAAAAGAACATTTGGAACCGAAATGTTCTCTACAGAAAGCTAATCAAGCGAAAAGCACTTCAGGAAAAGGTACAGGGACAACACAAGGACACAGAGTAAGAGATAAGCAAAAACCACACGGAGAGCAGCAAAAGTCAACAGAGTCGGTAGGGGCTAGAGGAAAATCAAAGCTTCCTGTAAAGGCCAGCTCAGTAAAAGAAGTCTTTTCACAAAATAATCTCCAAAGCAATACAGGGAGTAAAGTGAAAGGGGCTAGTAAGCCTGACAAAGCAAAACAAAATAATTCTTCTCCCTGTCTAGAAGCAAGGTCTAGGATTCCTGTAAAAAATACACATAGGAGTAATCTAGCTAGAAGAACTCCAGCCCTGCCAAAACAAGAGCAGGTAGAGAAAGAAAAACCAAAACAGCTTCCTTCTAAATTACCAGTAAAGGTAAGATCTACCTCCGTCACCATGACAACAGTTAAAGTAAGGAAAAATCAGCTTAGGGAGGTATGTAAACATTCTATTGAATATTTTAAGGGAATTAGTGGTGAGACATTAAAGCTTGTGGATCGCCTATCTGATGAAGAGAAAAAGATGCAGTCAGAGGTCTCTGATGATGAAGAAGACAGTACATCAAGGAACACATCCTTATCAGAAGCTACTCAAGTTTACCAGCCTTCCATTACATCGAAGTCTGCTAGAGACATGAGAACAGAGGCAGCATCTATAAAATCAAAGATTGAAAAGGCCGACAGTGAGAGGAGGAGGAGTAAGAGGACTGGTGAGAATGAAGGCAGTCAGGTTTCTGGAGCTCTCATGGCTCACCTCGTGGAGATCAAGCCTAGTTTGTAAAACTTTCAACTTGTTGATCCTAGTGCATGAACTGTTGTGATTGCCTGTGGAGTGACTTAACTGTAGTTTTCATTCTGTCATTGTCATCTGTATGTGCTGTCTTATACTCTTCTTTCTTCCTTTAAACAAATCCTGTGCTGTAGAAAGCTAGGGAAGCATGCCAAAGACATTCATGTAACTCAAAAGTTGATGTAACTCAGAAATGGAAAGATGTCTTTTGTGACAGCAAATTTATTCTGCCAAAGTAGAGAAAACAGATGTTAATCTGGTCTTGGTGGTTTCCACCAGTAATTGAACAACTCGTGTACAGTCTAACAGCCAGATTGTCAGCATGTTTGGTTTCATTACACGACATCATGTAGTTTGACATTTGGCTTTACACAGGTGAAAATATAAGAGCTGTGGAAAAAAATGTGCTTTGGTAGGTTATTAGGACACACCGCCATTCTAGTAAACAGTATAAGCACTGGCAACTTAGTCAAATTAAAGCTATTATGTATAATAAACTATTGTCCGGTATTGTGGCTTTCTGTGCAAAACCTTTTTAATCGAGAAATTGTAAATCGCAGGTCCACAGAGTCCATGCGAACGGACAGATATAAGGATGGCAATTGTTGCTGATCACCTAGGACTTAGCTGGACAGGTAAGCTTTTCTGCTTTAATACTGAAATTAGTCTTTGCAATTACATTTTCAGGTAGTCTTATACCAAAAGCTGCAGCAAGGCCACATCAGGCTCTCCCGAATTCACAGTGAGTCCAGCCTCCCAAAATATGCAACGTGTCGCTGGGCAAAGACACCTGATAGGAAATAGCTGTGAAGAATTATCCCGTGGTCTCGCAATAAATCAAATACAAACTCATAAGGAAAATAGCTAAGATGGCTCTCCTCTCAAGATGTTCACCCAAGGCGTTGAGAGGACCTACCTACTGGGGCTCAGGGCTGCTTCTGTGTCTGGACAGCAGTTTCCCCAAAGCCCAGGAGGTTGCAGGGGCCCAGCAGCGCCCCAGCAAGTCGCTGCTGTCTGGTGGGGTTGCCAAGCTGTGTGCCTGCCGTACCTCCACATGCTGATGGGCAGAGCTGACCCTTCGCGGGCTTGCAGCTGCAGCAGCCAGCTCTCCCTGGGCATAGGTGACGACAGCACCGATGCTGAGCTGCACAGCGAGCTCACAAAGGAGTAACAGTCACCAGCAAAAACAGATTTTATAAATTAGCAGTGATGAAGTAGTCTCCACAGAGCTTTTTTTCACCATGTTTAAGTGGCTTACTGGGTATAAGTACGGTAATAGCTCACAGGGATGCCTGAAATTCAAAATTATGTCTGTCTTAGGAAATTAAAGTATGAGTATATTATACCATGTTCATCGTTATCTCTAAAGTTTGTATCAGGGAGTTTTGTTTGACATCTGTGTGATCTAAGAAATATAATATTTTTAAACCTGACAGGATGACTGGGGGATTTGTGCTTTGTTTGGTGGTTTTGTTGTGGTTGTCTTTTCTTGCTCGCTTTTTTTTTTGTCATTATAGAACTTGCAAGAGAACTGAATTTTTCTGTGGATGAAATAAATCAAATCCGAGTAGAAAATCCGAATTCTCTTATTGCTCAAAGCTTCATGTTACTAAAAAAATGGGTTACCAGAGATGGGAAAAATGCTACAAGTAAGTTCAAGTAGTTACTTTTGTTGCTTGTAAGTTACAGCCTATTTTATCTGTTGCCTGCTCTAAATAGATTAAATTGAAGAAAACATAATGAATGTCTTTCGCAAACCACTGATGGGGAAAAAAATATTCAGTTATATTTTTACCAGAAGTCATAAACGTGTCATATTTATTCAGTATATCTGCAGAAGGAAATAATCTGTTCTCCACATCCATAATTGATGGGACAAGTAATGAACTTAAATTCCAGTAAAGAAAATATTAGAGAAAAGTTTCCAATAGCAAGGAACGTGAAACATGGCTGCCTGGAAAAGTTAGGTAGCCTCGCAGTATTGCAGGTCGTAAGAAAAGACTAATCCTCCTTCTGTGAGGAGTGCTGTAGGCACTGATTCTGTGCTGATTCTGCTGGTTTTATCTGTGCATTCAAATTGGAAGAGAGGTTTTGATTTTTTTGTTAGGTCAATGGTGCTTTTTACCATTCTCTAATCTGCACACTCCTGCGCGGTATCTGGATCTACTTTGATCTCTTTCACTGTAAAAGTAATTTCCAGTATTACTGTGTTCTCGCAACAAGATTACTGTAAATGAGATTTCACGATGTACTGCATGAATAGCCTTACACACATTATTACCTACATGGCTACCTATTCTGGTGTCCTTGAAACAGAATGGTAAAAGGATTTTTACAGTCCTTTTACGCTCCAGTAAAAGGTTATTTTGTTTCAGTAGTAAGTAAATATGTTCTTTAAGAACTCTCTGACCTTATTCTTTGTGCCTTTTGTGTTGTAATGTAATTATACTTGGGGGGG
>VYXH01012404.1:348630-380065 GCA_013397275.1 Burhinus bistriatus | reverse complement strand
GGGGGGGGGGGGGGGGAAGTCTCTTAATAGGTGTGTATCTTGAATAAGTAGGCAGCAGAATGACTACTTAGACAAGTGATGGGGTTTGCTAGAACCAAAGGCATTAGGACAGAAACATATGCCAGCAATTTATTATTAATGCAATGTGAATGTAACTAAGAAAGACTATTACACAGTTCTGCAACGCTGAACTTTTTTCTGATATGTCTTATTTATTTTTCAGCTGATGCCTTAACTTCTGTATTGACAAAAATTAATCGAATAGATATCGTGACCCTGTTGGAAGGACCAATATTTGATTATGGAAATATTTCAGGCACCAGAAGTTTTGCAGATGAAAATAACGTTTTTCATGATCCCATTGATGGTAATTGAATTCTATGGTCATATTTTGTTCAGTGACATGTCCAATAGTACAATAATGTTGTATAAACTAGACTCCAAAAAATGACAGTAAGTTCTATAGAAATAATTGGTTTTAATGTGACAGCTTTTCCCTCCTAAAGCACGCTCGTGGTACGATACGTAGGTTGCACATTAATATCTCAAAGAATAAGCCCAGGATGCCACAGACATATGCCTGAGTAAGCTTGTTCCCACCAGCCTTGGCGTCAGTTGATAAGACCTGAATGTTTTTCTCCTGCAATAGTTGTGCTTTGAGGCTTGCCCGTGTATATTTTTAATGTACTTGGTATTGCATGCTTTCCAAGTTACCTGGAAATACATATATTCTTTGGCTTCCTGTCTAGATAAGTAACAGTAAGAATTGAAGAAAAAAAAGAAGGAAGAACAAGGGGAAAAAAAAGTGCTTAGTAATTGCATAGATTAAATTAATGTGCAATTTACTACCAAGCCTCTTCGAGACAAGTGAACATCAATTACTTTATGATTTTTCACTTGGACCATTTCTACAATGGCAGTAAAAAAAAATAAGAAAACGTTTTATCAGTGCATGACAGAATATCTTTTTCAGTCTACTAATGGGTAAAATTGGGTAATAATTTTTACATGGAAGCTGTACCAACTGAGAACAGAATTGTGCGGGTTAATTTTGAGCCAGGTTAAAAGGATAAATGAAGTTCTGCTTGTAAAACAGAATTGCCACAGGTATACTTATTATTTATCAGTATGTTGAGGATGCTAAATGTTGTTTCTTCTTCTTTTAAATGTTAGTTAACAGGCACTAGGTTGCTACATTCTTTACTTTGATTTTTGTCACATGTATAATAAATAGCTCCTTAAATAAGATTTTTTTTTTTTGTAAGTAACATTTCCTTTGCTTTTTGTAATTTGTTCAAGTTAGTATTGAGCTTTCTCTGTATTTTAGTAGGAATTTTTTCTTTAGAGCATATAAGCTCAGTGTACCTCCATTATCGAGCAGCATTGCTGGTCACTGATTCATTGCATTACAGAAATAATTTTCTGTTGACATTTTAAGAAAGTTGCTCTTGAAATGTTGCTTGCGCCTTTTAATAGTAGCATCAATGTGTTTATGAAAAAAAACACGCTTCTCTGCAGTTGCTTTCTGTCTCTCCTCTTCTCTGAGCCTTCCTCAAGCTTCCTTTCCTCAGCAAGACCAGACCACCTTTGCCTTTCTCTCAGCTGATTCAGGAAAGAAAAAACCCAAACCCCGTTAATGCACCTCCCTTTGCAGGCAGCACAATGTCAAGTTAACCCCATGGCATGTACTTCTTCCTTTCGTAGGTTACCCAACCTAGTATTTGCTGGAAAGCAAACTTCAGATTTTGTTGTCGTTTTTATGTTTATATTCAGTTTAATCCTTTTGTATGGTTTTCCCATGTTTTCATCAGTTTTCTTTTTCTTTTCTCTCTTTATTTGATCAGTGTATCTGATTGTACCCATGTCACCAAGATCACCTCACTCTCCAAGATCACCAAGATCTCCTTACTCACCACAGTCCTCTCACCTGTATAACTTTACTGTACCTGAAATATTCATATAGCTCTCCCTTGTTGTGTTTGTGTTCTCTTATCCCTTTGTTAACTTCCTTTTTTAGTTTTTTATCCTGCTGTGTATTTAGATCTATTATTCTTTAGTATCCTCGTTAGGATCCATTTCTGTTCCTCATTCCTTAACTATTCCATTTTTGTGTCTCTATGGTTAAATTGGAGAGATATATTAGTAGCATTGTATTGCTGGTATTGTATATGTTTATATAAAAACTATATTAAAAATGTGGACCTGTTTTAGAAATAATACCTATTGACAAAAATATGGCTGTCCTATGTTATGATCTACTTCTGTCTTTAAAATCTATTTATAAACTTCCAAATGAAAAAAAAAAAAAAAAATTAAAACTGGGAAAGAAAGATTTACACAATATGGCTATAAGAGACTGTGTTGGATATAAAGGGACACCCACCCTTGTCCACATTTGGTTCACTGCATGCTCATAAGACAATCTGCTATAGCTTGAAAATGTTAAAATGGCTGCAAAAACAATTGCTGAAATCTTTACGGACTATATACAAAATAGTCAAAAGTACTGGTTTCACTGTACTATTCACTGGCAGTACTCATTTTTTGTTCTATCTATTTAGGACCAAGTAAAGAAATCTCAGAACTGCATTTGTTCTTATACACCTGCATCTCCTCATACGTTTCATACTTTAAGTAATTCATGAATCATTTGACGTTTGCTTATTTGTTGCTCCATGCTTCATCCCAGTCAGTCCAAATGTGCTGTCTTCCTTAGGTTATCCCACCATTCAAGTGGAACTGGAAACTCCCACTGGGTTGCGCTTCGTGCCACCCACCCCTTTCCATCAGGACGATTTCTTTAGCGACACCTCTAGCCTAGAGTCACCCCTTAGAACTCCCAGTAGACTGAGTGACGTGTTAGTGACCTCCCAGGGACACATAGATGGTACAGCAGCAGCACCGCCAGTGGTGACTGAAGAAGACACTTCACTGGACGACAGCAAACTCGATTTCTCAGTGCCTAGAGAAGGAACACCTAAAGATACTTCCGTAGGCGAGAGCCAGTTGGAGGAAGTGGACCTTAAGGATTTTCCGCGGTATCTTGGTAGTTACGGCGGGATATCAAAAGATGCTAAACAAAGGCAGAGTGAAGAGACTAGTAAAGCAGGAGTAAGGACTGAACAGCCTGAGAGAGAAAAGTCTGGTACTGATGAGGAGATGACGGAAGAAAAGCTTAAATCTCAGTTTGAGGACATTCATCTGGAAGAAGGAGCTGAGTCTGAGGAGATGACGGAAGAAAGAGTATGGTCAGTTCTTAAAGGTGTTCAACAAGCAGAACGCGAAATGTCTTCAATTACAGGTTGGCAGACTGACTCGTCAAGTGTCACCGAGCCACCGATGTCAGGACGCAGGATAGGTGGTAGCCTGCTAGATCGCTTGGATGATAGGTGAGCATCTTTGTACAGGAGAGTCTGTGTGTGTGTAAGCAAGCCTTCCCGTGCTGCTTTTACCTCCAGGAGCAGGGCTGAGGCTGCTGTACTACTACTCTATGGGAATATGTATATATGCATATATATGTATTTGAAAGAAAAAGCAATAGTTGACTTGATTTGGCCTCAGACATATTTGTCTTTAAAAATGTGTATTTACCAGGTTTCACTCTTAATGTAGGTATTTCAGTATTAGTTTATATTATGTTTAGTGGATAATGATACTTTTTGTGTTATCTTGTGTATTTCCATTTTTAATTAATCTAAGTGATGCATAGATGTAACTGGCATTGAGGACTATAAAACGTACTTTATCTGAAACCAGGATACTACATTACTCTTATTTCTGGAGTACTTTTTTAGCAGTCATCCTTTTCATTGCATCTCTTTGCCTTCCCTCCGTCGTTACTTTTTCCATAAGCCAATTTTTAAATTTTCACTGTTTTTATAACACTTACTTCAAGCGTCTTATGTCATGCTGATTTACTAGACTTTTACAGAGATGAGTTACAAGGCATAAGAAGGTAAGAATGGTGATACCAAATCCATCTAGTCCCATATGTTGCCTCCCAGCAGTGACTGCAGAGGATGCTCAGGGAAGGAGGAGAGTGGATGTATACGCTCTTTTCCTCCAGTACTTTCCCAGGCTCCCCTTGCTTTCAGCATAACGACCCACTGAGATGGATGCTTTCTACATATTTATCCTCAGTGCATTTCTCTTCCATGAGCTTTTCCAGCCTCCCCTTGGACCTACTTAAGCATTCAACGTTCACAATATGTGTTGCCGTGTTCAGCCTTACTGGTACCCACAGGGTGAAGAGCTCCTGCCTGCTTTTGTTTTGAACGTGGCTCCCATGATTACTAATTGAAGGAGCCAGGTCTGCATGAGCTGTAAATCAGCAGAGAATGATTATCTGCAGAGTGATCATTTGTCTGTCGGCAGTTTACATCCTTTGCAGCTTTGACTCAGGATGTTTTAAGGTTCCAGGTAGCATTAGGTACTCTCTTGTTGAATCCAGTGGGAATTTGGCCATCGATTTCAGCAAACTGATTGTTTTTCAGGACTGTAAAGCACTTGGTCTACTACTGATGTGATTTCTGTTCTGTTAAGCACGCATTTTCATTCTGCATTTTATATTGTGTTACATTAGTAAAATAGATCATTTCTAGAAGTAAAAGGGCTTCCTTAATAAGCTAACTTCCCATTTCTAACTAGATTAATTCAATTTGCTATCTTTTATGAGAGTTTTGCCAGCAAATAGCTATAGTACAGTCATAGTGTTTAACTGAAAGCAAGAAAAAATGCAAAAGAGAAGAAAACTGTGCATCAGAGGTGCAGGCTAAACCTGTCTGTAGTTAATCTGAGGCAAAATTTTGGTCAGCTTTCTATCTTGCAGTAACCTTCCTTGCCTTTGGCTTTGTATATTATTGAAACTCTGCAATGTCTAAGGATTTATTTTCAGATACCAATATTTTTTGAAAGGCATGACTTACCTGGAGTTCAAATACTGTAGTTTAGGGGAAAAAATAACATTAATTATTTGGTCATTACTGGTAATTGCACGGTAACAGATACTTTCATTACCTCCTTGGTTAGAGCGCAGGTTAAAGAATTAGTGCCTTGGGGATTTATCTCGTGATTATACAAGGGAAATGGTAGGTTTTGTGTATTTTTATTTCTCTTCGCCCCCTCTCCCCCAAGTGGAAGGGGAATAACATAAAAGATTTGGCCTTGTTTCCAGTGTTCACCATATTCTTGTAGCTTCTGAAAAGATACCATGATGCAGAAGACAAAGCTATTAAATAGACTAATGTTTGCAAGCTGAATTTAAAATTTTACTTTTCTCTGTCTGAAACGTATGTGCTAAGAAGGAAGGTTCGGTAAGAGGCTCGGTGCTTTGCCCCTTCTGCGTGCAATTTAAGCACTGAATGGCTGTCTATTCTTTTTTTTTCTTTTTCTTGTAGCTCGGACCAGTGTAGGGATTCTGTTACCTCATATGTCAAAGGAGAAGCAGGGAAGCCAGAAACAAATGGAAGCCTATCCGAATCCACAGCAGAGGCGAAAACTAAATCCTACATTCAGGAATCTTTAAATGATGTGGGAAAACAAAGTGACAAAGAAGCCCTGAAAACAAAGCCCCAGATTTCAGCTGGTACCGATGAGCAAACGTTATCATCAACAGCATATCAGAAATCTTTGGAAGAGACTAGCAAGCCAACAACAGAAGGCAACAAAACATCTGTGCCTGTCAGTGTGAAGAAGATGAGCTGGAGTACTTCTGAGGATGGCAAGCCAAGAACAAGCATCCAAGAGGAGGAGGGAGCAGTCATGTCTGAACAGAAGGTACAGTACGTCCTGTAATTATTAGCTGTGTGAGGAGTCCCTATTGCTTGACATGTTGCTTGAGATAAATTTTCGTAAGACTTGTAATGTTGTTTGTGACAGGGTGGGGTTTTTTATCCTTCTTTCTGCCTTTTCTATTTATTGCTAAAATAAGAAAAATGGAAGTTAGTGGAAATTTATATTCTGTGGTGTGAACAGAATGAGGTGGAGTCGGGGCAGGCAGAGGAGCCAAACAGGGCTGCATAATCCTCTGCCTGACTGGCCCCGAGCCCTGGAAGGGGTTAGAGCAGCTTCTGGGACTGCTGTCCCGTGTCGCTGGGGAACAGGCCCCTTTCCTGCCCTGACATACCACCTGTGCAAACAGTGCCAGACAGCTCAGCTGGCCTCCAGCTGTTTCCAGTAAGGTGATGGCACTGGTTTCCCCTCTTTTTGTGACATTGATGTGAGCAAAGAGATATAGGGACGCTTCAGCCCCAATGCTGCTCCTTGTTGCCAACACCTCCTGCATTTTTTTCCTCTGTTAATTTGCAGGAAAATAAATTTGGAGTAATATTTAATCTCCTCCTTATGTTTTTTCTCTCACCGCCTCATTTATCCCAACTCCAAAGTACATTCAGCCAAGAGGAATCCAAAGATTTCCAAATGTGTAAAGCACTTTTCCAGGTGGTGGTTCTTTCTTCTTAAAATACTGCTGAGGGGCTCCCCTTCATTTCTACCTTGCCCGACTTGCACATCTTTAACTGCAGAACCTCAGTTATAAGTTGTTTTCTGAAGATGAAGGTTTTAATAGCTTTCTCAGTTGCTTATATTTATTTCCCAGAAGCTTCAAAGTAAAGTTGGTTCAAAGAATGGCTTATAGCCCTGTAGCTTCATGGACCTCACACCCCAGCAGCAGGGGGGTTACCATGGAACAGATGACAGGGCCAGCAGGGAACCAGGCTGAAAAAGGGTATTGCAGAGTTTTTTCTACGTTCCTCTCTCTGTTGAGATTGTCTTTTCCTGGGCGTAATACAGGAGGCAATTTTAACTTCTGTAAGTGAGGCATTACAGTAGAATTGCTTCTACATGATAGAGGTTTTTTTGGTTTTTTTTTTTTTTGCTGTAGCACAATGAAAATGTTGGCTGTGGTGGGCTGCAATAAATCATTCAGGTTTAAATTAGTTCATTTTAAACTATTCTTTTGATTATACAACCAAGAGTTCTTTTATTAGATGGTAACATAATCAGTCTCAGCAGTTATGCAGCATATGATTGTTATTATCTTGTTATTAGTTCGTGACACAGTTGAAGCAGGGAAGATCTTTCCTAATATTCACTAATTACTGGAATACTTAAAAAAATGTAAGTAAGAGCCTTCTGCAAAGGCAGTTAAAGGCCGATGGCAGAGTTCCTTTAGCATCAGTAGGCTTTGGAGCAGGCCTTGGGCTGCTATTATTATGCTCAGTTTAAACGCCGGGAATAAGCGGAGATGCACGCTGTAGCGTTCTGAGGGTGTGCAACAGTGCTGCACTTCCCCCTCTGGATTCCCATCAGTGAGAAGATAAGTTGTCATCCACTTTTGTATTCTCTACTTTTGGATATCCCAACTGGATTGGGAAGAATAAGCATGCGCTTTTCTTATGCATGCTTTTTGCACTATTTTTGCTTTATCAGTAAAGGGTGACAATCTTATCTTCTAAATAACAAGTCTTTTTATAGACATGATCTTTGAATAAACTGGTATCGGAAAAGAATGCGATTTCTAAACATGGGTCTCTCACAAAGCCTGAATGGGTAACAAACTAGTGTTTGTTAGAATGACAATGAGGATTGCTTCTAATATGTTGTCGATACTTCTTCAAGAATATCTTCTAATCTAATCTAATGTGAAGTCAGTACTTTAATTACTAACACAGTCCAATTCATGGTGAGACACTTCATGTGCTGTCATAAAAGCAGAAAGAGAATTTCAACTGCAGTCTTTCTGCAAGGCGTTCTTCCAAAATGCTCCATAAAGAGAACAGTATGGAAGAAACATATTTATTTCTGTGGAAAGAAAGGGGGAACAAAATAAAGTTACTTCCCAAAGAGATTTTTTTCTATGATCCATTGGGAAAGAGCTAAGAAGCAATAGTCATCCACCTGCAGGGTGAGGGCTGCGTCAGTGTTTTGGCATGCAGTTTGCAACAAGAGATAAACTCAGACGATTGATGTTGGGCTACTGCCTGGTCATGTGCATAAAACAAATTGTTGGCCTCATCCCAAGTCCACATAAATGCCCAAAAGCTTACAAAAGCAGTGCAGTGACAGTGTAGGCCATATAATTCTCTACAAATGCTCAAGCATCAGATTCCAGTGATCTTTTTAAATGAGGAGGACAGCACGCAGTTGCTCTGTTATCCCAAAAAGGGTGATGTCCACCATGTGGTCACCACGAGGTGACTCCCAGTGTCAGAATTCCATCACAAAATAAACCACTTGAAGCTGTTTATTAATAATAACTCTTCCTTCAAAATGTTCGTGCGCTCTGGGAATCTTCTGTTTCGTGTTACTTCTTCAGGATAGGGTTGGATTATAATTTTTTTGTATATATATTTGGCTAGTGTCAGAGGACAGGAGGAGACTTTATACACAGATGAATACTGTCATCCTGCCCTAAATGCTTTTTATTATATAGTCCTTTTTCTCCTCCACCCACCTATGCCTACTCTTATTTTACACATCATTTCTGAGAAATGCTTCTTTTTTGGGATGTCTTGGGCCAGATTCAAAAAGAGAAACAGAAATGCAGTTAGCAATATCCACTATTCATGACTTAAAAATCAGTTTTGGGCTGTCATTGAGTAATTACAGAAGAAATTTTCAAATTTCTCTATTCTGAAAAAGGTTGGTTCAGCCAAACATCATGTGAGAAGGGCCTCTGCCCTGCATCCCTCACACACGTAAGTAGGAAGCCCTCCGCCAGGCACGTGCACACAGAGCTGCTCAGCCCCAAAACCAAGGAGCTCCTTGGGTTTCAGAGGGGAAAACACTGGGGCTGTCAGAGGACGGCAGGACAGAGTAGATGCCTGCGCGTGGCTGTGGAACCTCCCGGCACTAAGCTGAGACCAGCATCAGGATGTTCCCCCTCGCCCTGAGCTGAGGTCTACCAGTTCCCTGCTTAAAAAATGCAGAATGATGGTACTTCACCCTACAGTTTTGCTACTGAAAAGCAGATACACGCTGAGCAGGAAAGCTATTTACATGGAGAAGTTCTTTAAGATGCTTATTTGTAATCTTCTTTGTGGAGGTGCTCCCCTGAATCTTTCTGTGTGACTGGTGACTGTCTTCTTTCTTTCTGAGGGAATTCACTTCCCGTACCTTGTCAATCCATACCACTTGTTTGAAACATTAATTTTGGAGGAGAAAAAAAGCAAGCGGTTATGAGAAGGGGTTTTTTTGTACACAAAGTTTTTTTAACAGCTACGTAAGATTTAGAAATTCTGCAGGTCAGATGCGTTCCAAATACCATTTTCTGGACTTAAGAGCTGCTGAGATATTCCATACCTGGTAAACTTCGCAAGCTACAGCATGTCAAAGAGCAAAAAGGCCTCCTCCCACCATATACTCTAAGAGCAAAACTGCAAGTCACGTACATAACAGAGACAGGAAGAACACTGTCCACGATAACCTCTGTTTTCTTCTAGTCCTGATCAGCATGTTCTGTCTTGCAAATGTGCTGTTCAAATGTACTAAAACTGCATTTATTAGGAATGTAGTGACAGTGACAGTGAGATTGAGAGTGATTCAAGCTCAGATGAGGAGCAGAGAATTACTACAAGAGTTTATCGACGGCGCTTGATTCTGAAGGTATTTTGTGATTTGCATTCCTGAGGCGATGTTGGCATGGACGTGGGTTTGGACTGCTGTGTCAGAATGTCAGTTTTGGCATACTGGAATGCCTCTGGTAGTGTGCTTTCTATTGCCAGTGTGTATTTATAACCAAGTGCTAGGTGGCTTTTCCTTTCTTAACCCAGAGGTTTATGGTTGTCTTCTGCTGGAAAACAACTGTGCTGCATGGCATGTTGTGTCCTTCACTGCCACTGTTTTGCATGGCATCTTAAAGACTACAGCTAGAGGCAGTGTGTTGGTCTGATGTAGAGCAAAATGAATCGCAGACAGATATGGGTGACAATTTTTTTTCTTTTTTTTTCTATTTTCCTAAAAAAGTTCTAAATTCCAAGTTAAAAAAATTGCAGGAATATCAGATATCGGAGCGTATGAGTAGTCTGGCTAAAACCTGTGGTCCTAAGTGCTTAATGTCTTCTGGAAAAACAGCAGATGATCCCAATTTAAAACCTACCAAAGTTAATAAGAGTCTTTGCATTGCCTTCAGTAGGCTTTATTTAGTATATTTATTTACAGGTGGCCTTTATTTACATCACAATATACTTTATATACTGATGACAATGGTACAGTCATATAAATAATTGCATTTGCCCTCATATTTTTCCTTGGACGGACATATAGTATGGTATTATTTGCCTGCAGCATATAGCATAAGAAAATAATTCTGCATCAGAAACCATTATGTTAATCCCTCAGTAACTTACAGGATTTATTAGATTCTTATTAGAAAATCACATAGTCAAGCCATGAAAAAGACAGCCAGCCACCATAGTGCTGTTACTGCACGAGCTGAATTTGCCTAAGATATAATTGTTACTTTAGGAATGGTTCGTGACACTCTGATTGCACGTATCTGTAGTGCTGTTATTTGCATGCTTTGTGGAGAAGAGTGTGCAGACAGGCACTGCACCTTTTGTGTAACGTGGATGGCAGATAGGCAGCTCTGCTGTCCTGGTTTGAGGTAAAACAGGACCAAATTTGTTCAATAACTGATCTCTCCAAGATACAGACGCTTTTGGAAAAGGCAGGATGACGTTTGTGACTGCCTTCCCCTTGAATTTCTTCGGTATGCCAGTTGTGCTCCCAGTTGGGACAAGGCAGGAATTACAAAAATGAGCTCAGTAGAAGTGCGTGTTTTGTCTGATACCTCATCTTTACAGGCAGAACCTGCTGCTTTCCGGGAAAGGCCCTGGGCAGGGTGGGGTATAAGGTACAACCCTTCATCAGCAATTCCCTCTGCAGATAAGCCAGGACTGGTCAGAAATAGGAACGTGGTTTCTGTGTTCAGATGGGGCAGGCGGCCTGTGGGCAATTACAGGCCCTCCAATGCTGTAAGGGCATTTCTGGTAAGATGTAAAGTATCCGTGTGATGAAAGTTTTAGAGGCTGCACAGTTGGCCGGTGGCTGAGGTCCCCCACCCAATTTATGTGTGAACTATTTTAGTGTCTGCTGGTTTGGAGTCAGGAAATGTCGGAGTAAAAAAGAGAAAGTATGTAAAAGGCAGCCTTCACTTGCTTTCCAAGTACATCTGCTGTGTTTAGAGAAAGGCACAGAAACTTGTTTTTAAATGTGGGGGTATAATTTGGGGTTGAATTTTCAAGGGAGCAAGGAACGGTAAAGCAGCGTAGATAGTGTTGTAATCCGCAGCCGGTGCAGATGCAGTCGGGAGGGCATGCGTGGTGAGTGGGGGCGGCCGAACCTGCTCTGTTGGGAATGTGTCTGATCTGAACTGGATTAGAGGTCTCTTGATTAGAAAATACATGTGATACTGCTGTCATTTTCCGATGATTTATGGCTTCTTTTTTATCCCCCACTCTGCATCTCAAGACAAGCTTAAAACAAAACAAGAAAAATTTTCAAGGCAGCGATCATCAGGCCTTTTAGAGAAAGAGTTTGATAGTGGAAACAACCATTTCCATAGGTACATTTTGGTTGCGTAAAGTTCATGAAATGGTGGTATGAAACGGAAGGATGAAGCTTTAACATTGTTAGGGATCTGGACTTCAATTTCTGCATGTTGCTGGGAGCAGAGGTTCAGGTTGGGTGAAGTGAAATCACTGCGAGAGCCTGCACAAGCTGAGGAACGGCTCCTCGTTCGGGGACTCAGGANTTCTTTTTTATCCCCCACTCTGCATCTCAAGACAAGCTTAAAACAAAACAAGAAAAATTTTCAAGGCAGCGATCATCAGGCCTTTTAGAGAAAGAGTTTGATAGTGGAAACAACCATTTCCATAGGTACATTTTGGTTGCGTAAAGTTCATGAAATGGTGGTATGAAACGGAAGGATGAAGCTTTAACATTGTTAGGGATCTGGACTTCAATTTCTGCATGTTGCTGGGAGCAGAGGTTCAGGTTGGGTGAAGTGAAATCACTGCGAGAGCCTGCACAAGCTGAGGAACGGCTGTTGTGCTCAGAGGCAGGGAGCAACGCGCTCGGCCTGCAGAGTAAAAATAACTGCCGTGTTTCTGCCGCAGGGCCCCGACCAGTGGTCGGGAGCAGCAGGCTCTCGCCAGCCAGTGCCTGAGTGCCCGGCAAGCAGGTGCTGTCCCCAACCACACAGCCCCGGTGTCCTCCCGGAGGCTCGCGCTGAGCGGGGCTGGCATCGCTTGCACGGAGCAGTAGCAAGAAGGGAATCGGGCTCTCCTACGTCTGTGTTTTCTGACGCTCCTGGCTAGCCAAGTAGATGTCAAGGGGCGATGCGGAGTAGAAGGCAGGGACATTTCCCCCCTGGCTCTCCTGTCCCGCAGGCAGCAAGCCTGTCACACAGTGACGATGAAATGCCCCAGTGCTTTTCTGCCGTCACGCCTGGGCCATGGGAGCGCTTATCCCATACTGGCTTATGTTACAGTTACTTAGGAGCCAGCCCTAGAAACCTTTGTGGAGTTTGCATTCTCTGGAATAAAAACTGTTTTGAACATCTGAAAAACCTGGGCGCAGGCTTCAGAAATGGATGGCAGTGCTGTGCCGTGCCATGAGCCCGCTCTGCCGGCTTGTGCCCACAGCAGCAGTGGGGAGGGGACGAGGGCGCGCTTGGAGGCTCCGCTGCATTGTTTTACCGTAGTGTATATTCATTACTGCCTGCGGGTTGCATTAAAAGCAACAGAGGTACTGGCGTAGCCTGCAGGGGTGAAGTTTGGTAATGCCAAAACCTTGAGGATAAATTGAGTCCTGTGGAAAAAAGACTTTGCGATGTGCCTCCACAGCTACTGTCAGGGCTGGATTGCTTCATTACCTTTGTTCTTCTTTCCCAACTTGTTTTTCCTTTCAGTGCCATTCTGCATTATTGCTAACACTATTATTTCCATTTAACTGCTACCTTAGCTCTCTGTCTTGGCCCAAAGAAGGAGAAAGGCTTTTCTCTCCCCCAGAGGTATTTTCCCAGCAGTCCGAGAGCTGAGTCCTGTCAAGTGTTCCGCACACTGGAGCACATTCCCATGGGATTTAGCACTTCAGAGGGCTGAGCCCATAAAACCAGACAAGCAAGGACTGATGCCCATTTCCACATGTAATAGGATCGTATTCTAACCTCAAGGTAGTGCAGATGTTTTTGGTTTTGCTTCCTTTCCCCTCTTCTGTTCACATGGCGGATTGATGGGATGGGGCATTGCAAGAGAAATGGGGTTTTATGGTAGCACAGGAATGCGAGCAATTTACACACAAGGGAAAAATAAGAGTGCTACCACAATGTGCACATTCAGAGCCTGATCCAAAGCTCCTTTTATTCAGTCATGACAGAAATCAGTGTCTAATTTTTCATGCTTTTTCAGAGGTTGTTAAATCTTTCATGGGTACAAATTTTTGGCAAAAACTGTTTAGTAAGATTCTTGCCAAAAGGTTTATGGTAGAATTTTGCAATGGAAAATAAAATAGATTTCTAAGCAGGGGTTGTTCAAATCTGATGTCATTTTGTATCTAGTACTTTTGTTATTTCTTGCCAATTTTTATTAAAGATTTATTTGTCTCTTTCCGTGCATTTTGCCCATGAAACCCCCCCAGTACTGATTGCGGAGGGTTTGGTTCAGCCTGCACTGGAGGAGTGGCATGGGAGCCTGAGCAGCAGTCAAAACTAGAACCAGCAGCTTTCATGATCTTATTATGCAGAGGAAACGTGGCCATCTTGTAGGTGAGAATAATTAACGGCCTGTGCCCCATGTAAGGTACATGGGAAGCATTTCCATTTGTGTGTTCAGCTGGGCGCAGCCTCTCCACTGTGCTCCCTCCCAGGCTGGGAGAGCTGCGGAGTTGCTCTGCTCCGTAAGTGCCCTCACCCCGGGAGGGACTGGCAGGGTCGGAGCTGCCGGCCTCACTAAGATAACACAGAGGTGAAGTAAAACACAGACTACAAGTGCTGTTATAAGCTCTGTGCATCGTGTTGTCCTCCATGCAACAAGCAACAGACCTGCGCCCCGGCTCCCAGCGTTGGACTATGCTCTGCCCCATTTGCAGCACCATTTCCTTTCAGGTCTCGTTGGCTTGCCTGTTGGTTTGTTGGGTTCCCCCCCCGCCCCCGCTATGGCTTTAGCAGTACATCTGCAAACAAGCAAGTACAGACTCAGCACAGGCGCAGGCAGAGTCGTGGCATCTGATTAACAAGGTCTCCCTGAATAGGCAGAACTCGCTAATGAAAATGACCTTAACGAAAGATGTTTGTTTCTACTGTCACTGCCACAGAGGCTTGAGACCCCAAGGAGACCGAGGCGCAGCTGCTGTTTGTGCATTACAAGAATGCGATCTCGAGACTGAAAGGATTATGTCTTGATGGTGGCTCAGGCCAGTAAGGGAAGAGGTCTGGGCACTCTGCACGGCTGCTGTTCCCATTGCAGCATTGCCCCTGGTCTTTGGCAAAATTAAGTATTTAGGATCTTTCCATCTTGCTTATTTCCGTCTGCTTTTAAATTTCTTTTTATCCATCTGGGTAAGAGACATCCAGCCGCACCTTTTTTCTCCACTGTTACAACAACACTAGATGTATAGGAGGAATAAAAGGGACTATTATCCCTCTAGTAACAAAACAAACATGAAAGAAAACCAGAGCTCTGACAAATCTGCAGTGAACTTTGGCACAATACTGCAGCACTGACTGTATAACTCCATTTATCTGGAGGTCCCTGGGAACACCCATACTCTGCAAATAACTGTTAAGAAAATCAGTGGAGCTGGCGGAAGACTTTGAGGAAGCTGCTCTTTGCTTCTCCTGCCCTGGAGAGCAGCAGAGAGAGGATACCAGCTGGTTTTGGCAGGACTACACTCCAGCGAGCAGGGTGACATTAAAGCACTCTGCTTTGCAAAGCTTCCTGGCATGTTCTGGGGCTGAGGCTTGCAGACCGCAGCCTTTGTATGATTTAGTCCCAGGGATATAGCCGAGCTTCCAGTAATCACAGTATTAAGTTTTCTCCCTGCCTTTCTAAAGCTCTTGGTATTGTGACAGTGATTTCGACTGGTCAAGGGTAAAATGAAGCCCACATAAGTATGATGCAGCAGAAAGAATTTTATTCTTTCGCTGTGACGCAGATGCATCAGCTTTGTGTTTAAAAACAGCTTTTGTTGACAAGGTCATCTAATGTGCTGTTCTAACCCAAAGCTGGTTTGAGATCTGACAAGTAAAACTGCCAGTGGGTAAGGGGTTTTTTTCCTAGCAAACATCCGTCTTTATAACTGCACAGGATTAGAAACATCAGTAGAACAGACCTACCTCCTGCCAATTGTGAGCCCTCCTGCAATTTGTTTAACTACCCACCAGCAAGAGAATTGTGAAAGCTGGATCTCATGCGTGCTGACTGCTGAGTATTTACAGCTTTTATCCTTAAACTGTGCTTAAAGGAGCGCATAGCTAATTAAAACCCAAGATTAACCATACCTTTAAAACTGTATTTTCTTCCAAGAGACATCTTTCAGTGCATCAATACATTTTTCATTTTAAAGCTGAACCCAGTAATTCTCACTAACTTGTTTTAAGGAGCAACCTTGCTCATACTGGCAGTAAGGAGTCGAAGGACCAATGCATGCGAGCAGTATTGGCGTGGCAGGTGGTCTGGTGCCCTTGCTACTGGCCATGTTGTTTTATTTCTGTTTTCATGGTTTTTATTGTAGTGGCTTTGGAGATCCTGTTCATGAGAGGGAACCTCTCCGTACCTCTGGGCTCCATGGGGTGGGAGGAACGTCTGGGCCAGGGTTCCCTCCTGTCCCTTAGGGCACCACATGGGAGCCTGCTGGGGAGTCTCTGAGGGAGGTGGGAGGCCAGGGAAGAAACTCTGCAGCTAGTTCCTCATCTGCTATGCTTCTGATTAAAGTATTACATCTCTGGAATCAGTATTTGCCCCTGTTTCATTGTGGCTAGGAAACCCCACAGGTTTCAGTTCCCAAAACCTTTACCCAGTCATCGCCCCCCTGCCGCAGCAGCCATTCCCCTGCTGTTCTCGTTTCTGCTGTCTCGCTCATGAGAAAGGAAGGAGCAGGCTGCGTCGTTGGGGCCCTGCTCACTGGGGGGACCAGCTTCTTGCTTCCCTCCTCCTCCTTCCCTCGGTGCTTAGGCAGGTTTGTAATTTCTCCTTCCCGTGACCCCTCAGCAGAGTCCTTCTGGGGAATGAATTGTATGGGCCCAGCCTGGGCTCCATCTGAAGGCTTCAGCAGCTGTTTTTTCTGCTGTGCTTCTTGTAGGGATGCCACCATTCTGGGCTTGGGGACCTCAGCTAGGTCCCTTCAGCCCCAGGTATATCTCAGAAGCAGGACCTCATCCGTACGTCCCTACACAATGACATGTGCCTGGCTGTGGAGCCTGCCCTTCTCTCGGTGATGCTTCCTGAAGCATCAAAGTTCAACAACTTCCACAGCTTATATATAGCCTGTGAAAGCACGGGGAAAAAAGACACGTAAAATGTCTGAAACTGTTCAATTACTTAATTATCAAGCGGTGATTTTGATACAGCTTTCAATACGAAATAAGGAAACGTTCTGCACTTCTGAATAATGACAAATGCTGATGGGGGGGCTGGGTTAGCGGCAGAGCTCTACTCTGCTCTTCGGTCCTCCCCTCGGGCTTCTGCCTGCTGCAGCCCCTCTAAAGCGAGGGAAATGGAAAAGCTTGGCTATAGAAAAGACCACGAATGGCTTGTAAACAAAAGGAAAGGTTTGTTTGGTTTAGAGCTTAGAAATAGCCTACAAACCTAATGTTATAATGTACATATTGAAAAAGCTGTGTTTGTAGGGAAACCGGTTAAAAAAATAAAGGTGGCATCGCTATATTTGTTCATTTTAGAGCCATGCCAGGAGCTTATGTAGACAACTATGTATAGACCACAGTAAATAGGAATTATATTTGCCCTGTGCTGCTTAGTATGTGGAATCATTATGAAAGCTTGTGTTGAGCTGTTATAATCTCATTTCAACTCTTCTTCTGTTGTTAATATTGCTGTAACGTGTTTTTATACAATGTTTCTTTCTGCTTCCTCCCTCTAGTTGCCATTTTTTCCATTATGGGTTGAGGGTGAGAGGGGAGGAGAAAAGTTTTAAGGGTTTTGTTGTCTGTTGTTTAAAGGGTTACTCATTTACATGTAGAAATTTTTCATATGTAGGCCAGCTACATTATGATTATATTTATTTTATTTATATGAAATAAATAAGCACAGACAATGGATATTTTTGAAGGATCAAATGCAGTGCTTGCTTCAGCACCCAGGTTTGGAAACCTGACTTTACAAGGTAAAATTGTCAAAGTTCATCTGGAACATAAGTTCGTGACTGCCAGCTTGCCTTAGACTCTAAGGCAACATTATTTATTTACAATTTGAACAATAATTCTTGTAGTTGTATTAAGTCACTAGCATAGCAGTTAGGAAACTGCTAACTGCTTATTTACACTGGTCCTGTAAATTACTGGTACTACACGAAGCCGATCTCAGTAAGTCGTGCACCAGGCTGCTGAGGCTCCTCGGCAGGTCAGCAGGCATTACCGTGCCAGGAAAAGCATCACGTAAGATACCTTTCTCCATTTTGTAAATGCTGAGAAGTCTTGTCTTTTGTGCGTGTGTTTAAGATCTTGTGTTTAACAAGCTACAGGCAGAGCTGTCTTTTTAAATCCCAATTTTCCCCCACCTTATTCGGGTGTTAGACCATGTTTCTGTGTGTGCTGGGCACTGAGAAGCTGTGAAAAGCTAACGGATGTCCGATTAGAGATTATATCACCATGAATTTGTGCCTCCATCTCATAGGACTCAGGCTGACCGCAAGATGATTTGTTGCCCAGAGAGCTTCATGTCATGAATTAGTTAATAAGAGCAATGCGCTAGCAGCTCACTGCAGGCTTTAAGGACACATTCTGTAGAATAAATGCACAGGTATTGGCATGCTAAATGAGCAAGGCTTTCGTACTAGCTGTGTGACATGAAGCAAACCGTTACATAAAGTTGAAGCTAGCATGTGCTTGTTGCTTGGATTGGTGTGGAAATATGTGTGGGTTTGGCAGAATGTAGGCTATATTGCTAATCTTATAACACGTTCTTTAGGGTGAGGAAGCAAAAAACATTCCTGGTGAATCTGTAACAGAGGAACAGTTTACCGACGAAGAAGGCAACGTCATCACGAGAAAAGTAATCATGAATTACATCACTGCTCTGAGTCTTTGCATTCAAGTAACTTCTTTTAACATACTTTCTCCCTTTAGAAGCTAGAAAAAAAAAAAATCGATACTTTTCATGTATTGCTTCCCACAGATCACCCGGAAGGTAGTAAGACGCGTTGTTATCCCCCATGAGAGGAAAGTTGGTGAAATGGTAATGGAACGGGGACTACCAGGAAATAACAGTAGACGCAGAGGGTTGTGTTGACTGCTAGAAAGCGCTGCTAAAGGGCTGGAGGTTTGCATTTAACAAGAAGCCTTGGCAAAGTGCGGTGCTTGTGGTTATTGACAAGTTGTGTGTGTGGATAACGGGGCAGGGGTCTCTCTTTGTGCTGGGTGCGGGCAGAGGCTGCGTCAAGGGGGCCCAGCTGAATTCCGTCGGCACGGAAGCATTAAGGTCTGTTTCTGCATAACAGGCAGCAGGCTTAAACCATAGGTGTGGGGCCTGTTTTGAGCCATCGAGATGAGCCGTGTCTGTGGGTTTGGTTAAGCCCTTGAAGAATTTGTGCCTTACACCTGTAGGTGTAGCGTGTTGATTTTTCACCAGCCCAAAGGAATGAGCCGCAGTCTGGTCCCCACCCGCCTCTCGCTCACCTTCATAACATCCCTGTGTTGGTGACTGAGGGTTTGCAGGCTTCAGGGGAACGTGAACATACCCAAGCAATGGTATCCTTTACAAGCAAGCACCAAGACAGGATTTTGTCCCTGGCGATTAAAATCGGAAGCCCTTCTGCAGGGCCAGACTGCGCCCAGCTTCCGCACCCCCGGAAGGAAAGGAGGGCAGCGGGAAGGGCAGGTCTGTTGTGCCCCAGCCCGTCTTGCCAGGGGGCTCCGGGGGTACAGGCAGGCGCAGGCAGGCTGTGCCTCGGGCTGTACTCTGTCCCGAGGAGGCCTCAGGGGAACGGTCCCCACCTCTGGAGACAAATGGCTTCAGGGGAGCTCGTGCCTTGTTCCCCAGCGCGTGGCCCTGGGAGGTCTGTGCTCCAGTGAAGTTGTCATTGGGGTTAATGGAATTTTTCTCTGAGTGAAAACAGATTTGGAAACAAAGATAACAAATATTCTTTATCTGCTGGTAATAAAAAAAAAGGGGGGGGAGACAACGACGACACAACACAGAAATAGGAGAGTTGAAACAAACATATTTCCATCCCCTCTTTCATAGCCCTTTATCAGGGAAAAAATAAATCCTGCCTAGCAAAGGGGAAACATTTTCAATTTGCTGCACCAGATTAGATTAGTCGGAAACTACAAATAGGTACAAATACATCAATGCAGATCACCCGAGGGGTAAATTCTGCCGATAACCACACATAAACAGATGCCTTTCTCTGATGTGAATGAGGCTTGTGATTACTGGAGTATTTATTTTTAGATGATTATTGAGCTACTTTTAATGAGCAAAGATGAACTTTATTTTGGGGTTTGCTGCTTTAAAGACACTGAAACCTGCACTGCTTGCTTTACTTCTGCGCTGCTTCGGTGGTGTTTTTCGCTGGCTTTCTTCCTCCTCCCTTTATTCCATTACTAACCTGCTCACTTTAAAGCACAGACGTTGTGAAACATCATAACAGCAGCCATGGCCTTTGCTGTTGGAAATGTCCGCCGATCCCGGCTGACCCGGGAGGCCGGTTGGGAAAGGTGGTTTTCCTTGATGGCAGCGCTGAATCCCGCTGCAGTTGATGGCAGGGGCTCTGCGGAGGGCTGCCAGCCAGGCACTCCAGCCCAGGGGTCATGCTGAAATTGCAGACCTGTGTTTTCTACGTGAGGATGATATTTCAGGCCTGTGCTTTTGCAGCTCAGCAGAGTGGATAAGTAGATCGTGTGTATCTTTGACATGAAGTGTTAATGTGATTTAACTGCTTTTTACTTATCCTGTTACAGCAAAATGTGGAGCCTGTTTTGGAAGCAGGTTTATAATTATGAGCGCTCTGCAGGCTATGTTAATGTTCATGCTTTTCCTTTAAAGCAGGGAGAAGCTTATAAGGTTAAGACAAAGAAAGAAGTCAGACACGTGGAGAAGAAAAGTTACTCGTGAAAGCTGAAAGCCGACCACTGAACGGTCAGTGTGATCAATTTTCTTCCATTGCTAAAGCCTTTTGCCAGCACAGCACCACGCAGCACGGGGGCTAGCACCTGCGCTGCACCATGGCTTGCCTCTGCTACCTTGACATTGCTTTCAAGCTGCCAAGCTGAATAGATGGCCCTTGATCTTGTAAGCAGAAAAAGAGCTTGAGTTCATGTATAGAAACCGGGCTTTACTTCTTGGAACATAAAGCAAAGCAATACTGAGGCACGTGTAAGATTTTGGCAAGTTTTACAAAGTCTAGTGTTTGTAATCTGCGGCGCTTTCTACTCCTAAAAGTCAACTTAAGCACAAATAGTGAAGGAGCTGCACAACATAAGTAAATCTGCTGGGAGTGAAAGGCTTCTTCCACTGTCGGGCATGTGATACGAGGGCAGTTATGCAAGTCAAAGTCCTCGTAAGAGCCGGTGAAGTGTCTCAATATTTGCCAACAAATAATCCTTACCAACTGTTTCCTGTGAATTTTATTGATCCAGCCTTAACGATTGTAACAAAACAGCAGCTGACAGTATAAAGGTTTCCCAAACTAAAACCAAATGCACAGACTAAGACACCCTGGCAGGGGCTCTGTAACGGCATGCCGGAGCACCGTGAAGCCAGAGGCTGCTTTGTCCCGATCACATAGCTATAGTCACACAGCAAATATGCCCGTGAATATGGGAGGAGGCAGTCTGCGTCTATCAATGCTGGTCAGTCAGTCAGGGCCTCAAGTGCGTATGTCTACCACGTTCATCTCTGTCTTTTCTACTCAGAACTTTTCTTAGCTTTTGTGGGTTTTAGGAATTGGGCAGAGGAAGAGTTTATGAAGTGCAAGTGTTGTCCTTTTCCTATACCTCTGGTATGGGTTTGACTGTAGGATTTAAGAACAGGATAAACAGGACCTGGAAAATGTACCGGGTAGTGATGTGGAGGTAAAGGACAGAACCAGAGTCTCTCCTGAGTCACTAGTCCCTTCTGACTGCTGCAGTGTAAGATAGTCCCTAAAGCCACCTGGCCATACGGGCTTTCTGTGCCTGTCAGTAGTGCCATTTGATACCAGTGGCACTCGGCGTGTGGGATCTAGCTGAGGGCTTTATGGCATCAAGCCCTAAGGAACGAGCTCTGTGAGGCGACTGCGAGCTTTCAGCATCTGGTAAGCACCTACTGCGTCCACCTAGCACAACCCTGAATCCTGCTTTTATTGACAGCCCTCCTCCATGTGCTAACAGAATAATGCTGCTTCATGTGGCTTGCTTCTCAACATACCCATAAAATATTTAACATTTCAAAAGGGAGGTGGTTCTTTTGACACGCCTTTCTCCTTCATGGAGCTCAAGGATATGGGAGGAAAGCAAGCCAAAGGGATGGTGCTGCTTGTATGAAATCGTGTCCCAAGCTGGCTCCCGTGCTTCTCCACTGTCAATCTGCAGGGGGAAACCAGTGAAAATTTGTGAATTCGAAGGCACTGAAGGCAAGATGGGGCATCGAACCCCATAAGCAGTGCAGATAAAAAGCCTGCCGGCATACAAGTGTGATGCAACACACATTTGGGGATAAGGGAGAAGCATTTCATTTTAAAATAAAATGGCATTAGTAAGGCAGTTCTGGCCTAATGTATGAAGCATATTCTGACCTTCAGAAAGCCAGAGTCTAAGTTCCTCAGAACCAGATCTGCTCCCATGACTGCTGATGCATTTCTCCTGTGACTTCCAGTAGGCAGCTCTTCCGTGCTAGAGCCCCTGAGGGACTCAGAGTCTTCCTTAGATCATAAAACTTTGCTCAGGGGAGAGCCTTGTCCCATGAGATGAATCTCTGTGGCCCCAACTTTTATATGATAAGCATGACCAAATGTGCATTAAGTAATTGTGAGCACAGTCAAGAGCCTATTGAAAACGCTTTATGTTAATGCAGAAGTGGATGTATTTGCACAGACAGGAGATTCTGATAGAAAAACCAGTTTCTTGATCACAGAAGACAAAGAAGTCCTGTTTGGGAGGCAAAGGTGTTGCTTTTCCTTTGCACGTTTGAAAAAAATCACAATGTTAGCTAGATTTTGCTGTAAAAATGTCTTTGTCACCATTGCAAATAAACCCATTGCAAAATATAGGTTGAAAGGAAAAGCCAACAACTTTTGCATGCAATTCTGCAGGACGGCACTGTGCGAGCCGGTGTGACTGCTGCAATGTGAATAGGCGGCTTTTAGCAGCAGGATAGATTTATGACAACTGTAGAGTGGGCAAGGACAGATTGTTTTAGCATAGGAGAAGAGCACGAGCACTCCTGGGGGATGTGCGTGGACCTGTGACCTGATTAGTAAACAGGCATGTCCATGCCAGCCTGCATCCCGCAGGCGCTGCGCAAGCCACGCTCCCAAACTGGCTTCCCTGCACCCAGGTGCTGGGTAGCCTGCAGGTCTTCCAGCTCCTGTTCACTGGTGTGTTTTGTGTTTCTGCTTCCTGCCTCCTTGCTGCAAGGCATTGCTGTTGTACAACAGATGTAACAAACTTGCTGTCCTTATGTGCATGGCTGCATGACTGTTTTTGGATGGGCGAGAGAGCAGGAGCTGCACCCCGTCTCCTCGGTGCCACTCATACAAGCCAGGTGGGAGATGGATGGGGCTGCTCCCCTTCCTCACTTTGTCCTTTGCCAAGCCTCCTAAAGGCTGGACTCTGCATTCCTGGCTCTCCCAGGCATGTTCCTTGAGCGACTGGCAGAGGTGGATGTGCAAGGAGTGCAGCTTTTCCACCACTGTGAGGATGCTTGCAAACAATAAACAAAATTGTGCTGGGAAAGCAGCAGCGCTCTCATTCTGGAGATGATGCTGTTTCTTCCGCTATAGGCAGTACCTATTCCTTGTCATCGTCGGATCTGAGGAGCTGGTACTTTGTCTGGGGTGATGAAATGCAGCGTGTTGCAAACATATTTGTAAATCAGTTCACGAGCAACATGGACATCTGCAGCTGCGTTTTCCCTTCATGCTGGGAGCTCAACTAATGTCATTACCTACCTCAAACGTGTGTGGTTTATCCTATTGCAGAATTCCATAATGCCAATTAGAACTTTTCTGTTTAGTCAGGGAAAGGCACGGAATTGATTCTGACGAGATATTCTAAAATGATTTGTGCTATCTTTTCTTTCCGTAGGACTGTGTGCTTTTACTGCCAGTATTCTAGAGGGACACTCACAGAAGAAAAATCAACAGGAATTAAACATTCACCTATAAAGTGTGCGTGTGTTTGCTGCTTCCACACATTAACCGCATGGTTTTTATGCAAAAACAAAAACAAACAAAAAAAATTAATTTAGCATGAGCCAATTTACAGAGCATGGAAATTCACGTTCATTCACGGGATTGGAGGGTGCGCAGTTACCAATGCAGTGTATATACAAGATGCCATGCTGTTAACAGCTTCTTTCAAGCAGTTTGATGTCATCTCAAAAGAAATAAATTCCTGTGGCCAGAGGGGATGTACGAAGACGAAATGGTTAAACCATGGAAAGACACTAAAATTACTAAAATCCACAACAGCTCGCCTTATTTTTCTTGGACCCAAACTGTCAGGGTATAAAACACTATTTGTTTCTTTTTTAAACATCAATAGTTTTGCTGTAAATAAATAACACTGTATAAATTCTAACAAAATAGAATAAATGTTGATAAGGCACTGCCTTTTCGATCACAAACAGAATATTGCAAATGCATTGAGGAGGCTAGGTGTCTCAAATGGCTGCACCTGCAGGGATATTCTGGGTGTATCTTCACAGATTCTTGTATATTAGCAATTATAATGTTTGTATATGCAAAAACGCTAGCTTGATTTTAAAAAAATCTTTAAAATCTGCTGCAAATTTAAATGATTCCCAAAATGAGGAATTCTGTAGTTCTGTGAAAATTTTTCTTCAGAGTACTAATATTTTGATGCATGTGTTTCACCTTATTTTGATTAAATCTTTTCCAGTTTTGCAAACACTATACCGCAACATGAAAAATAAGATTTTATCTGTAAACACAAAGCCCTTCATCTAATATTTGTTGCTGTTGCCAATTTTTCAATGAAATGACCTAAAACCCATAACATATACAGTAGTTGCATTACGGGGAGGGGGGTGCTATCTGTTCTCGCTTTATAACGGGGGTAATGCTTGCAGCTTTAGAAGTGGGTTGGTGCTCGAAGGAGCACAAGTTTGGGATATTTTTAAATGAACTGAAGAGAAATTATTAGCTAATAGACTGGCAGCACGCTGTAAAATTATTACTGTATTGTGTACTGGCTATAAGATGTAGAATCTTTCAGTAAGCCAATCATCTGTAATCATCCTAGCAGTGTAATATTAGGTTGTTAAGGCTGCTGTGTTTTAAAGGGCATTTTTATTTGGGTTTTGGTGAAATACTTTAATTTGTTGATTATATTCATATGGAAACAGCATTCATTGATAATAGCTCTAATTACATATGTATGAAAACAACAAACACTGGATGATCTAGTTGATTATTTAAGCATAAAATAAATTGTGTTAAAACTCTTGGATAACGTGTATTTGGCAGTGTTCTTGTACCCTATAGATGTGTGGCTTCGCAAGGCCAGCCGTTAACCACCCCTGGCTTTTTGCTTCTTTTCCTCTCCTTTCTTTTTTCTGATCCACCTCCTCCTCTTCCCAGTGTGACAGGCCATCGCTTGGCAGCCTGTCTCCAGGTGGGGGGAACGGGAGGAAAACACAGCAGCCAGCACATCCTCGGCAAAACTAAGGAAACCCACCTCCCTGGGATGTAGGAGATTCCTGGGGTGTGGGCAAAGGACCTGTGCAACAGGGATATGCGCAGCCTCTTCTCCCACACGTGTTAACTCCGGACCTCCTTTAATTTCTTTCACTCTATCGAGAACCAGGAAGAGCACTACGAAAAGCAGGTTTTTTTCCCCAGCATGTATCAGTGAGACTAATAACCAGCACACTGCAAATGATAGAAATAAAGTGTACATCTCCTGTATATTGCATGCACTTCCTGTATATTATAACTGGTGGACCGCTATATATATAAAGTGTTGCCAAAACACAGTTTTGTTGGCAGCATCAATACACGCTCACTGCTCTGCACTGCAGGCTTCTGCTCGGGTGCAATAAATAATTTTTATTACCCAGGGTTCAATTTTACCTGGCTTTCAAGGCAGCACGAAGATGATGTATTTTACCCCAGGTTGGCACCTGAGGAAGCACGGCTGCTACAGATCCAACTCAGTCTGCTGCTTGTTATCTGCTGACCCACACAGGAGCTGGTCCTCCCCTGGAGTCAGTCAGCAAAGCTCTCCTGACTGCGATGAAAAACACTTGGCTTTGGGAAGAGTGGAACAGGTTGGTTTGTCGGTGTTTCTGAGTTACTCGGGCTACCAGCTTTTGAAGCGGTGGCAGTAAATTAAGTGGGTTTTCATCATTTTAGCAGCCAGTCGGTGTTGCAGCGCACGTTTTACCTAGGCCAGGATGCTGCTGGTACAATGCTGATGGTTCCAGTCCTCGTGCCAGAGTCTGGAGGGCAGATGCCACTTAGGCCAGTGGAGAACAAATACATCTTATTGCAGGGCACAGTCCAACACCAGTGATCGTAATCCTGGAGACCTCGCTGTCCAGATGCCTCTCTCCTGCTCGCGAGTGCCCGGATCAGCTGAATGAAAAAGAATGTTTTTAGTAAATAGTGTGTTGATGGATATATTTAATATTATATGCCAATTTTACAGTTGGAAGCAAAGGCTGTGGTGACCCCCCAGCAGGACGGCAGGAGCAGCGCCGTACAAGAGCCTCACTTCACCTCTCAGTAACAGCATCCAAAAGGCAGCGTTTCATTTGACTCATCTCTCTCCTCTGCCTGGTCCCTTGTTAGTGCCTGATGCTGATGAGGAAGAAAGCTGTGATTGTACCGGGAATGGTACTTCTGGCAGGCAGAAGCTCTCTTTATGCAGACAGAGAAGTGGGGTTGCCTGTGCAGGTAGCAGAGGTAGGTAGGGGAATCTCGACAGGTCTCCTGCCACTGGTGGTGATTTATGTGGCACCTTCAAGCTCAGGGAGACAGTCCTGTGCTGACAGCAACCATAAGTAGCTGCTGGCTCACCTCGAGGTTTCCAGGGATGCTTTTGCAGCAAGGCCCAGCCACACGGGTAGCACTCAGCGCCTGAGCAGGCTGCGACCACGGCAGACGTGCCTCTCGGGCCATCTGGGCCAGCGCAGTCTGTGCCTGGGCAGGACAGTCCCCCACTGCTGGCTGGTCCCGGTCCTCCCTCCAGCTCCTGCCCCGCAGGCCAGCCACGTCACCGCTTGCTGCCTCCCGTGAAGCTTTCATACAACGGAGATGGCGAAGACTGGAATGGGAACTCCACAGCTAAATTTGCAGAGTTTAAAATTTCGCATTAAACATTGCACAAACAGGGTTTTCTGGGTGTTAGTTTGTTTTGCACTGAGTGTATTGATTCCAACAGTAGCTCAGGATATTTAGGAAAAACAAGGTTGAAGCATAAACGGTCACTTAAGAAGGAAAACAGAAATCTTGCCGGTACTAGCAAACAGTGCAGACAGCCCTGGAGTGAGTGAGGGCTCTACCTCTAATGTGCGCTTTTGTCTTTTTTCATATTTTCTCCAGCAAGAACATTCCCCTTAGAGGCAAAATTGTAAGTCATGGGACTTTTATTGCATCTATTAAAATAGACTCAATTGCTAAATACAACGTTCTTTTCATCCTTTTGATATTTGTTTTAGCCCTACCTAATAATAATGCTGCAGAGTATCCTACTGTACTTTTTCCATTTCTGAAAGAATATCCATTACATTTTATTTGTGGCCAGTAACAGTTTTAATGTCAGAAATTCTAAGAGCTCCCATAGTGCAGAGCTGACATTAGTGGGATAAATGGCAGTCGTTTGCAGGATTGCAGCACCCTGCTAATTAATGCTAATTTCCTGGAGAGGTTGTTTAACACGGGCTTTGTCTGTAGTGCGCAATGTGCAGGAAATCGAGATGTGCTCTACTGGGGGCTGCTGCAGCCTGGGGTGTGGGGCACGCGCCCCCAAAAACCTCTCCATGCTCCCTATGGAAGGAGTTTATAACTGGGGCCTCCTTGGAAGCTGGCGGAGGAAGAGCTCCTGGCTCAGCTCCCCTCTAACCCCGGAGTGAGCAAGGGACGGAAAACATGGTGATAGTGAGGAGGAAAATACTCTTGCTTCGTTGAAAGCACAGCAGTTTTCCGATGGAAACGCAGGTAGGGAGGGGGAAGAAGGGAAAGTTAGACCCAGCCTGCTACAAAGTGCTTGACAGAAAAAAATAGTCCGTTACTGGGAGAGAAAAAGGTTAGTGAAGGACAGAAAAATGAGCTGCTCAAGAAAAATCTATGTACGTGCCACATTTTTCATAACTGCTGATGCTAAAAACAGTATGCTAATTGTGCATGGCTTTATTTATTTGACCCTAAGTCATGGAGGAAGGCGAAGATTTATAATAGAAGTTTTATTGGTACTTTTCCCATCACGCTAATGTTCAATTATTGAGAGCCATTTGGGCTATAAAACAGCAACACACAGCGATCCCCTGTTCGCCAACTTCCTTGGAAGGCTTCCAGAGGCTGGATGTTGTTACGGCACAGCCAGACCAACAGAACCAACCTAGCTCGAACTCTGAAAAAAAATTCCCTGGGAGAACAAGGATACACAAGCAAAGCTCCAGCCAGGGCTGAAGATGTGTTAGCTACTGGGTGGCTACTGCGCGGCATGTTTTCATAGTCACATACTCTGGCCTGCACAAAGACTCCTTCTCTAATACAGGTTTCTGATTAAATAATTGGTCAGAAAAGCAAACCAGCATGGCATTATTTTCACCTGAATTGCTTGTTAGAAAACATGTTTTATCCTGCATCAATAGACATCTTAATCCACAATATTAGAAAATCGGGATTTTTTCTGCTCATAAAAATATCTTTCAAATTGAGGTTTCTCCCCTTCAACAACCCTTCCACTATGGTAAAATCTCCACATATGCACTCCATTTTCCCTTTTGAATATTCCCTTGTATACAGATCACATTTTTTTTTTAATGCTGCTTCAGTTTATTTTCCTAGCAATGTTTTCCATTAATTGCATTTTAATGCGACTTTGTCTTTCCTTTATTTTTTTTTTCCCCTTTATTTCAGTCGGGTACTCTGAGTACCGTACAAAATTTTTCCTGGGGTTAATTAGCTTCAGTTGGTCTTTTTCCCTTCAGTCTATAACTACTGAATATTTTAATAAAATTGTATTGTTAGAGAAGGTCTTCCAGCTGATTAATGGACCTCTGCAATTATATTAAGGATTCCATTAAATCTCTGAACATACCTCTTCTAATCCTTCATGCCTAGCAATGTATTTTATACAAATATTTCTACTGTTGATGTGAGTTTATGAAACACTGTTTCTAATTGCCTATTAGCTCCTGTAATGATAATTTCTGTGAATAAAGCCCTGCCTTTTTATTGCTGCTTCTTGACGTGAGTATCTGCCCTGCTATTATTACAGTGCCGGTGATGTTCTGAGATTCTTTATTCGAACCAACCCCTCCCCTTTGCCCCCTTTTAGTTTTGCATTTCTTTTTTTGGACAGTAAAAATCTACTGGCGCAAGGAGGATGGGGACCTCGTCCTGCAAGCGCAGCGGTGGGGACAGACTGGTGGTGGTGGCTTTTACTGCTGGGCCAAGCCCCCTGCCACCTGTGGTGTGGGACAGGGTGCCGGCAGCGGTGCCCCGAGCAGCCTTGCAGCCAGGCGAAGCCGCAGTGCGGGGGCAGCCTCTGCCGTGCGCCCTAAGCCTTTAAAAGGGGGTTTTGCTAATTGTGCCTATACCACATAGTTATAATTTTTAATTGGTTTGGTTAACTTCTTACAGATGTGCAAAGCATGCGATTTTTTTTTTTTTTTTGGCGTGCTAATTAGGATAAAATTTTCTCTCCCTGTTTTATCTATTAATTTGGAGTGGCTGGCTGTAATTGTAATTAAATATGCGGGCGCTACTTTTTAAATGACTGAAATGCTGTTATGACAAGAAGGATGCCGTCTCAGATCTAAACATCAAGGGCCCTTGAGTTTTCCTCCCACTCCCCCACTGACTCAGTGTTTGTCATCGGGCAAGTACCTCAGCTCGCTACCTCCCCTTCTTGCCTTCCAGGGCTATTGTGCGAATTAATTAGATAATGTTTCAGCATGGCTTTGAACTGGAGAGCGCTACAGAAGTGCCAAGTTATAATTTATTGTTATGAAAGCCGGCGTGCTGGCTGGGAGCGAGAGCTCTGATGCAACCCCAGCAGAAGGACGGTGAGGCGGCCAGGGGAAAGCTCCCCTCTCGCCTCCAGGGCTCTCCTCTCCGTACCCGCTGTCTGCAGCACCTTCAGCCTGCTCGAGAAATGTTCTGCTGAAGGCAGCGCCAGCAGCTGCATGGTGTGACCCTGGGGACGCAGCCCCTGGCTCAGCTGACCCAACCCCAGCTGCTGGATTGAGGATGTCGCCTGCACCTCCCAGCCCGTTCTCAGGCTAGTTTTGGTGTCCCAAGGAGCAGCGGCCACGTCCTCTGGAAAATTATAGCGCTCCAAATCAGCAAAGCACTTGAGATTAACACTGATAGGTCTGAAGAGTGGCTTAAGGTTAAGCACGCCACAGGGCTTGCTGGGTAAGATTAGCCCAGAGCAGATGCCTGTTTTGCTGATGCAGGTTTTCAAAATCTTTAGGCCTTGATTCAACAAGGCACTCAAACGTTAGCAGTCCCACTGAAGGCAATGGAAATAACTAGCTGATCAAAGCCGGGCAGCCGAATGAAGAAAGAACATTTAAGTTACAAACCTGTTTGTTTGGAAATGAGTTTGCTTTGAGGAGCATGTGTGCGTGTGGACAGAGGTGACAGAGCAAACCAGCTTGCCTGCTGTCACCAGCGCTGTGGAGTGCCTACATGAAATAATGCTTCCTTACCACCCAGCTGTGTTCAGCCGGCTTCCCAAATACCAGCAGACCTATTTAAAAGCAATTCCATTGAACTCTTAACGACCTGTCCAAAACGCTGCTCGTTATTTGTAGAATCCTATTTTAACCCCTTGTGCTTTTCATCCCGAAGCCTGCGCTGGTGGAGGGGCTCAGCCCAGGGGCTGCTGCGGGGCAGAGGAGTTAGCGGATGCCCCAGGTGGTGGGGCTTGTCTGTCCCTGGCAGACCCAGGGGTCCCGGGGGGTTGCTGCAGAGGAGTTTTTGGGCAGCACCAAAAAGCTCTCACTTGACCTCATGGACATCATCCAGCTGGTGTGTGGAGACCTGTGCATCTATAAGAGCATCTCTGGATGCCAATGCTCTTATGTTTTGGGAGAAATCCCACCCTAATGCCAGCGCTGGATGGGGACCCCTGTTTCCCACCCACCCCACCCCCGATTTTGAGCTCTGTTTGCATGGCAGCGTAACGTGCTGGGGTCAGACACACGGCCAGGCATCGCAGGAAACAGTACCCATGTCTGAAAACCAGGAACGGCCCTTTTACTGCTTTTCTTGTGATTAAGACACCAAAAATAAAATGACCTGCACTTATATTCCCAGGCAGGCAAAAAGAATAATTACTTTACAGAGATGGAATGCCTTCATATATTATAGCCATTGAAAAGAGTAAAATTTGAAATTTACTGTGGCACGGAACAAAAAGGTAGTGCAGTTAGAGATAATGAAATCCTTACTTGCCATTAACGGAAAAATTACTGTTGTAAAAAGACCCCTTCATAAATAATTGCGAAACCAATTATACAGTCTTGGTGACTAATTTATCCAGGAGCAGTATGGACCACATTATGCCATATAATGAATGGCGCGTACGCTCCGTTATATCTCACTGCAACCCCTGCCCTTATTCAGCTGCTCCACAAAGAAATCATAAACAAGAAGAAACTAAGGCACCCAGTATATCAGAAAATACATTATTCGAAACGAGAGAGGGACATTAATACATCTTAATTTAAAGCGGTCTTACGGCAGCGCGGGGGCCTGAACTAACACGTCGCTTTGTCTCCGGGCCACAAAGGGGAGCGGGGCTGGGGGGGCCGGGGCGGACGCCAGGCTCACCCCGCCTGGGCGGGAGGGCGACCCGGCC